>JAJONR010006679.1:0-64298 GCA_029582245.1 Solanum etuberosum | reverse complement strand
AAGAGAAAATTCAAGTTTTTTTTTTTTTTTTTGGGGGGTGGGGGGGTTGGGCGGGGTAATGGGATTTTGGAGTTGAGAGTGGAGGGGATGTTTGGCTATTTATATGGTTTTTTGTGGGGGAGGAAAAGGAAAGGAAAAGAGGAAAATAAGGGGGAAAAAAAGAGAGGAAAGGATAATATTATTTGAGTTAATATATATAAATAAATAAAAAAAGTGGTTTGTAATGATACAATTCCCTACTTGGTGGAGTATACTAAATTGTAGTTGAGCCACTACTAGTTTTTTCTTCTTTTTTTCCCCTTGTATACAATAGTTTTTTTTTTTTTTTAATAATGGTGGCGTACGAATTAGCTTTCTGTATATTGATTATTTTAGCGAGTATCAGTTATTT
This sequence comes from Solanum etuberosum, assembly GCA_029582245.1. Lineage (NCBI taxonomy): Eukaryota > Viridiplantae > Streptophyta > Magnoliopsida > Solanales > Solanaceae > Solanum > Solanum etuberosum. The sequence goes on along the minus strand of JAJONR010006679.1, from coordinate 63,907 downwards.
GCAAATAAATATTAAGTAACTTTGTTTAGTTTGTTGAGGCATAGACAAATATGAAGAAATGATCACCTAATGTTTTTTGCTATTGTTGAAAAAGATAATTCATTTAAATATTTATCAAGTAAGACTCACTAAAAGCGGAAACACTCAAAATTTCACCGTTATTAGAACTCATATCTTCGAAATTTTAGTTTATGGTCACTATTGTGCACTAGTTTTTTTATTTATTTTCTTAATAAAAGAAGAAGAAACAAACTTCTTGTTCTCTTCTTAGAGAATTTCCTTTTTTTTTTCTTTTTTTTCTATTGGAAATTAAGTAATTCTTTACACAATTATAGACTCTTCCCTATGAGGATAACACTTCTACCACCTATGAAAAACTTAAAAAAAAAGAGGGAAAAAAATAAATTTTCTTTGGAAAAAGAAAAAGAAGAAAAAATTATAGATTCCTATTATCTTTTCTTGTTTAAATGAAAAATAAATAAATAATTATTAACATCCATAACAAGTACAAGTGGATGAATTTGAACTATATAAAATAAGAAAATAGACAAAATAATTTTATGTGATTATCAATTAAGGAGACAAAATTGGAAATTTGAGTAATTAGCTTTATGGAATAATGTCATTTTCTAAGCACAAGAACCATGTTTTAATTTAATTGGTTGCTGTTTGGCAAGCAACTTGTCATCTAGCTATTGTTTTCTATTCTTTCACTATCTTCTTTATTTATTATTTATTTTCTCCAATATCTTTTCCCTATTATAGAGGGAAAACATTTCTTCTCCACAATTTCTTATTAATTATATATGGTAAATAGCATTTTTGGTACCTTAATTATTTATGAATTTTAATTTTACTCTATATTTAGCCATCAATTACTTGATATGTGTATTTTTTTATCTGCGTATGAATGCTACTCAAAAATAAAAATTAGCGATGGATAAATTATACAGCTAAACAATAAATTTTGTCGTTAATACTATTTAACAACAAATATTTTATTAGTATCAAACAAATTAGCAACAAAATTCATAATTAATATTAGCAAAGTGGAGCATTCACAAAATTTGAGGATTCGTAACACATTTTTAGCATTTAATTACCTATGTGGTATCTAAAATTTGTATTGTAACTATATATTTGAGAATAATATACTTTTGAAAATAGTCCAAATTAAATATATAGTTTCTACATAAAAGAGAAAAAAAATTAAATAAATTAGGAAGGACTAAAATTAAAATTTATCATTAATTGAGGGACCAAAAATGTTTTTCCCTCTTAATTAAATTTTCACTTGATGGTCAATCATTTTCTAATTTTTTTGGGATTACAATATTGGCCGCAAGAGTTTTCTTTTTCCTCTTTTCTTTATTCTTCTTTCTTTTCTAATTTTTTGTGATTGTTTTAGCTCCACCTTTTTCTTTTTGTTCTCTTTTTTCCCTCCACTAATTGACTTTAAAAAAATTATTTAATTTCTTATAAACATTATAGGGCTATTAGCAAAAGGAACAATCTATGGTCTAGTTTATTTATTAATCATCCTTTTATTCAATTACTTAATTAATTAAGAATTGGCATCTTTCTAACCACAAATATTAATTAAATTCTATTGATTAATTCAAGAAAATAGAAGGCTATTATTTCTTTCAAACATTGATCTTTTGACTATCTTTTAAAAAAATAAAAGTTTCCTTTTGTATTAAGAAAATTAAAAGTATTTTTTTAAAGAAAATTAAAAGTAAGTTATTGTGGAAATTAATCCTTTGTAAAATTATAATTAGGTGGTCTAGAACATATAAAGTCACTTCTTCTATTACCACTCATTTTCTGTTCACATTTCTTTTTCTTGACTAATGATATACGTTAGTGGGACCCAACTATGGCTAATCATATAGTTTAAAATTAATATGTTCATGCACATAATTTGGCACTAAATTTCATAGCCATGTATGATTATGTAAAAATACTTGAGAAAAAATTTAGAAAAGATTGCCACATGGTCCACTCTCAAATCTCAATAGCTAAGGTTTTTTTTTATATATATACATCAATCATAACTATTTTTGTTTTTTTTTTCTCCTCATGGTGATATCCAAATTAAGTCTGATTAAATTCGAATTTACTCATCGTAAGATTCATTATTAAAAGCGACATTTTCAACAGAAAGTATTCAAATTCGAAACTTCTGATTAAGGGACATACAGTAACTTGCTATTCCTCGTTTGAGACTATCAAGAAGAATATATATTCAAAAGTCAAGAAAGATAACCTAAGACCTAGGTTAGATATCTTTTATTTATATATATAATTATTAACAAATATTAATTATAAATACTCTTTTCTTAAAAAATAAAAATAAATTAGTTTGTTGAATGAGAAAACGTAAAATGGAAGTTGTAGAATATTAAGAGATTGTGCTAGCTCATTGACATCATTTCGAAAATATATAATCACATAAATTGAACTTGTAGGTGAATCTTATACTATATGGAATTGAAAAATGATAATTAGCAATAATTTCACTTCATTGAATTTTGTCCTATATGGTATCTTCCCAACTATATTTTTAACAACTACAATATTAATTAGTATATTAGACATCTAGAAATACCTTTATCGTTAGTTAAGTTGGATAAATATGATAGTAAATTATTATTTTTAAACATACACACCAATTATATATGTTGCTTGTTTATTTTTTCGTATTAATTTTTTTTAATCGTTAGTCAAGTGAACCAGACCATTTATTTATGTTGTTATTTCATATTTGACACATATTCACATGATTTATAGGTCGTAAAGATATGACACCTGAGACTAACTTAACCTCAAAAGCTAGTTCATGAGAGAAGGTTTGTTCAAGTCCATTCAAATTCTCATCTCTCAATCAATGTGGGACTCTTAACACTCTCCTGCCCCTCAACTGGAGCGTGAACACTTTTAAATGGGGCCCAACATCGGTGAACAATAAATTGGGATGAACATGACTCTGATACCATGTAAAGAGATGACATCTTGACCTAACTCAACCTCAAAAGCTAGCTCATGAGGGGAAGTTTGTTCAAGTCCATATAAGGAGACCAAATTTCCATCCCTCTACCGATGTGACACTTCTTAACATAGGTCATAGATTGGAGTCGTGAAAATAGTTATTAATATTAATATTAAGGTAGACTGTCCATATCATATTTTTTGAAATGCAATTTTTTCCGATATATTCCAAGCTATTTGTTATTTTATTATTAGTTTTATTTTATTATATTTAATTAATGATGAAGTTGATGAGAAGGGAAGAGAAGTTATAAAAAGTATTGGTACAAATTCAACTCACTATCAAAATCACATGTTTTTTTATAAATCATTTTCACTCGATTTATGTGAAAAGGTTTAGTGAATCGTTCAATTTATCACACGTAGCATAAAATATGAAATAACCATAAATTGAAGTAACAATCAAGCTTTTGAATTATGGGCAAGTTTTAGCCATATGGCACAATAAAACTCATCCACATTTTTGCCCCAAAAATTAAATATTCTTTGAGTGTTTATTGTGTAGAACCTTATTTTAAAAGCTTCAAGCTTTTTCCTATGTGTTGGTTTGGTAAAAATAATTCGTTGGCAATAAGTATATATTCATCCTTAATAACTAAAGGTTTCACAATTAAATATTAGAAATGGATACAATTAAATATTAGAAATGGAGTCGTCTAAAAGATCATTTTATATTATTCTCAAAGTGTCATGACTTCCCAACGCAAATACAAAGAAAGATTAATCGATCACAAAATAAAAAATGAATAACAAATACTCACTATAAAAAAAATTAAAATTAGTTATGAATTTTATTGTTAATCTACTACTTATCAATAACTCGTAGCTCATAGAATATTTTGATAGTTCATCAATTAAATAGGATTAGCAATAAAATTTATTATTTAGCTTTTAAATTTATCGATCTTTTATATTATTTTTTTAATAATAAATAATTTGGATGGAAGATAAAGAACGAAGAATTTGTTTGGCTGTTTATAGAAAACCGTAGGGAACAAAAACAAACTAATTAAAAGAAAAAAACAATTTTTTTTCTCCAAATCCTTGCAATTAAATGTGTCCACATATCATCCCTATAGGGCTATATGTGTGAAAATTTATTAGGCTAGATTCTTATCCTTTGGCATGTTTTATGAATTCTTTTTTTTATTTAACGGAACGCGATGTGATGAATGCAATTTCTTTATCTTTTAATAAAAATTTTAGTTCAAGTTTAAAAATGAAAAAAATTCGTTATAAAATATTTCACCTTTTTGATAAATTTTATCAACACGAATATAAGATAATTTGATCAGTAAATATTGAATTTCAGATGATTATACCAAAATAATTATGAATGATTTCTTTTTTCAGGATAAGAAAAAGACCTCCCCTCAATAAATTGCACTCTTACTCAATTTCTATTAGCTAATATTATTAGTACATTTAAGTTGATTTAGATTAGATAAGTGATTGATGTTAATTAATTCACATCTCTATCTGAAATTTTGTCTTAGCTAATAATAATCGTGGCTAATTTTTCTTTGCTTAATTAATCATATCTTATAAGGTGAAAAATAATTTTTTCTTACCATCTTGAATAATATAAACTCAAATTTAATATTTGTTTATATATTGCTCTACCTTATAGAAAGAATATGAAATTTTATCTAATATGTGTAATAGTTTATAATTATTTTAGACCGTGATATTAATATTTTCTCATAAAATTTTCAAATACTAAACAATTATTCTAAAAATAGACAATTGGCAAAAGTTTCTAAATATTAGCCGTTGAATAAATAAGTTTATGAGAGAGCGCGTCTCCCTTTAATTAACCATATATGATGCAATTCTTAATTAATTTGATCAGTGAATATCGAATATCAGGTAATTAATATTAATGTTCACGGATTAATGTCACCAAAGAAGAGGAAAAAAGTGATTCACGAGTTTTCTATTAGTGAATAATGAGTTTGAAAAAAAAAAAGTTTATGATTTCACAATCCTCCTATGATATGAAAAGGATGAGAGATGTCACATTAATAATTAATTTAAAGGTTAGTAATAAAAATCATTAAACTTTTTCTTGTTAATTTCAACTTCTTTATTAATTGTCTTGGACAGATGTAGAGAAATTTATGGAAAATTTTCCAAAAAGACAGATAGTGATATTAACAAAAATAATAATAATCAATTTTACATAGTTCACGAGCAAATTTAATTTAGCTCCAACTTGTAAACGAAGAATAAATTTATTTCATGTTATATAGTTCAAAAACAAATTTAACCTTTTACTCAAACTAAAATGAGTATAGGATCTGCACAAAACAATGAGCTAAAACCTATAATATAATCATCGATCTCTTAAAAATTTCTCCAAATCTTAAAATTTGAATTCAAAATTTCAAGTTAAGAATAAAGAGATCTGATCGATCCCGTCAATATTGAACTTATAAGTGGGAAAAGACAAGTCAATGACAATATATACCATAGTATATATGGATTGAATTCAGCAGTAACTAATCAATGAATTTGGAAGTAATGCATGCAATTAAACTCTCTATAGCAAGTCAAGTTTTATCCAATTCAATTAGTTGTTGCCTCCCTCAAAGGAGACATGATGATTCAATTAATGGTACTATATGACTAATGTTGAATTATTATTTTGGTCATTTAGGAGCTAATTTATAGAAATCAGACGTTTTTTTTTTATGTTAGTTCATGAATATGTTGATGATTATTTCTTTGCGAAATCATTACGGAATCCTCCGTAGGGAGTTGGGGGATCAGTACTGAAGTCTTACCATTTTTTGCACATATTTTGAACATTTAAAAGACATTTTACAAAAATTAAGCTATTTTCTCAAATTTTCACGTGTATTAGTACATAAATATACGTATAAATTAAAATGCTCCCTTTTCCTTTTTGGATGTCATTATTTTTATATATTTACTAAGTGATTCATTGAACCAACAAAAAGATTTCATCCCTCGTTTGATTCCCCATCAATATTTATTTTGTTGATATTGGCTCTATAGTCTATATGGTTAATATATCTAACAAATAAAAAAACATCATTTGTTATTTTAATAAATGGAAACTAACAATAATTTTGTATGTAATACAATCAGTCATATTTTTTTATAACAATTATTTTTTAAAGTAAATAATATTTTATCATAACAATTATTTTTTTAACAGTGTTTTTTCATGTTATGTTTCATTATAACAACTTATAAATATTTGAACAAACAACGTTATTATAAATAGGACGGAATGTAATAAAATTAAATGTAACCTAATATGATTCTCATTGAACAACTATTTGCAGAATGTTTGTGGTGTTGTCTAACTTTCTCACTACAATACAAATGTTAAATAAATAGATTATTTTTATAATTTAGATAAACCAAAGTTTTATTATAATTATTTTTGTCAATATTTGGTAGGGAACTATATGGTCTAAGAGGACGCACAACTTCCTAACCTATAGTGACTAAAATTAGTATTTTTTTTGTCTTGGATTATAATGTATAGTATATATTCTTCTCATTTTAAAAATATTTTATATCAGTTTATATAGATATTTTGTTTTTATTGCATACCAACAGGATTAAAAAAAAAAAACAGGAAAAAAAATGTGTCGTCCTAGTAGATTGACATTTTTTAAAATTCTATTTTTCTATCTCCATTCTTATACATATAAAAAATATTAAATGAATCGAAACTAAAGTTCTTATTTTCAGTTGAGCAATAATTCGAGTAAATCTTGAATGAATCCTTCGAAAATTCATATCAAATAAACAAATTTTTGTTCTACGTCTTCGAGCTATATATTTTTATTCAATTTAAAATTTGAGTTTTTCCTGGTCCTAATGATATGAGTTACTTCAATGTTGTATCACCTGATATTCGAACATGGACTAAAAAATATTTTTCTCTACGTACTCCTTCTTACCTTATAAAATTAGAAATTAATAGACATTTTTCGACTAACCTAACCTCTCCATCCCTCGGGAAGAGGTAAACAATGAGAATGAACTAGCACTACAAAACAAAAAAAGAGAAATTAGCTATGAATTTTATCGCGAATTTATTACTAAATTTTTCGTAGCTAATAAATTTTTGTGATAATCCATCACTAAATCAAATTAGTAAATTTTTTTATTATTTAACTATAAAATTTATCTGTCTCTAATTTCAAGTCATATACACGTCGGTAGTGTAAGAAATATAGAAGAGTCGTTCCAATATATTGTAACTGTATATGTGTATATCAGACCTATCAATTCTACAACTAGCCATTTTTCCTAATTTATTTAATTATGTAGAAACAAAGAATGTAAGTATTTTCCATCAATATCAATCATTATAGCAGATCATAGTCCACATCTCATATTAAATTAAACTAAATACATGCCCATACCACTATGCTAATATTTGATTTTAATTTGGACCACATTATCATATTATGCACATAATATCTTGAACGAATTTCACATCAAAACGAAAGAAGAAAATTAGGGACTTTATAAGAATACGTTCAAAATTAACAGTTAAGGCGTAACACAACCTTTTGGGTTAAAAACCATGCTAACCTAGGTTCAAATAAGATAATATCGTAATAGTTTGATCGAAATCATTACATATGTATTTTGATAAATTATAATTAGTCTATTGGCATACAATCATACATCATTTTTTTCAAAGCTTATCCTCTAATTTAAGATAGAAAAAAAAGGGGGCCCGGGGAAGAAAGGAGTTGAAGATTTTGACTGATTTTTGAACAATTTAGTTGTATTTAATTTATAAGTTGTATATATAGGGGTTACACTCGTATATCAATTATTGTGATTGAGACAACACAAAGGATGTCACTGAAAGCTACTTGTTTTGTCCCTTACGCGGTATTTGATTAGATACAAAGTTTAAAATTATGTATATCGTAAAATTTGATGATATGTTGAATATAAAATATTATAAAATTGCTAGTATATAAATTATTTTTGAAGTGTTTTAATTTGATCTATCCAATTTCACCAAGCAAGTTGACATTGATGATTGAACTAGCTTGTCAAGTTCATCATTTGATGTTTTGTTTTTTTCAAGATAGAAGTTGTTTTGATGTGGTCCTTGAGTAGATGAAATGATTAAGCCAACCATAAAGTTGATTTAATCTTATCTAATGTAAGAAAGTCATAAGAATCACGAGGAACAGATAAAAAACGAATTCAAAATTTTGTAAGTTCAGCTGAATTCATTATTTTCAATTCAAAATACAGATGTATATATACACAAAAAAAAATTAAAAATATATATACTTATTATGAGTGGAATTCTTGCATTCATTTCATTGGAATATTGTTAAGAGTATCTTTGTTTAGTTTTAATCCGACAACTAGAATTAGAGTCAATGAATTAGCGAGCCAATGGAGATGATAGAATGATGACGTGGAGCCCGACTTAGTGTATTTATTTGTCTATGAACTTTGCAGATGTATACACAAGAAAAAGCTAGTGTCTTTGGTGACCATAAAAACTCGATTGATGTGAGTAATGTTACACAATTAATCTTCAAATTCACCTATGAATAGTGATGGACTAATTTAAACACAAATTCACATTTAAACTAGCAGACTTTTGTAACAGAGATTATATTTGATATACGCATATTATACATAGAATCATACATATATTATATATTCATCGCGTGTTTTAAATTTAAATAGTGGGATGAACGGCTATTTAGATTAATTCTTAACGTAAACATATTGAACAACAAAATGGGCTTTCTACAAATTCTCAAACAAATGTCAGGCCCATTGGCCCAAGGAGAAATTTATATTTTCTGGTAGACTTCAAAGGTTTATAATTTTTTTTTTTTTGCAGGATTTGAAGTTTGAATCATAGTGAAGTAGTTCCAATTTTGACTTAGCAGAAGGTAAAAAATCTAAATTAATTTGTCTTTTTTCATCTCCTTTTTAAGTTATTATTTTTAGTTGATTACCAAGTTTTTATGAGTTCTTGATTCAACTGGCTTTGCTGTGTTATGGGGTCTAAAGATTCTGCAAAAATAAAATAAAATCAATTTGTTGTTCCAATTTATATCTCATTTAATGATGTGATTAGGATCTCCAAGTTGAGTTTTTTTCCCTTAAAACAGTTGAAAAGGTTGTAACTTTGCTCTAAGTTTACTGGCAATTAAGCAAATTTAGCTTGGGAAAAAGTTTGTGTAACCAGTAGGATCAAGAATGAGCTGTAAAATGTTGGGGCTTTTTATGTGTTTGGTAATGTTCGAGCTAAGAATATGTATATAAATACAATAACAACATATTCAGTATAATCTCACTAGTGGGTCTGGGAGCGTTGAGTATACACAGGCCTTACCCTTATCTCAATTGTTTCGGATATACTAATGACCTGCTGAATTTTTGGATTATGCTAAATTGCATACAAAGAGTGTGACAGTAGAAGATTGCAATAAGATATGGGCTTGAAAAAAAAACACGAGGTGATTTCTTTCCACCTGCATAAGTCATGGTGGCAGAGTTATCTGGTATATGTGTTGGTGGGAGGTAGTAGGTATCTGGTGGAATTAGTCGAGCTGTGATTAAAATGCAATTTATATCTAGGTTACATGGGCCGCGGATGAGTGTTTAGCTGCCATGTCCTTTGTATCGGAGCTGCTCATCGATGCTTGAATTAGGATAGATGAGATCCTAAAGCATAAGTATATTGGCTGTCTATGATCTTGAAATGTCATTGCTTTTCTCTAATGATAAAGTATCCTATGGATTTACTCTTTACTGCTATTCATTTTGCCCATCTTTAGCAGAATACGCGAGTTTAAAACACTATCTGGTGTTGCATCAATCCCATTTTGACGAATATATCGATCCTAATTCCTACCTAGCCTAAAAAGGTAGGAATCCGATATACTTCACAGTAATATACTTGCAAACATATATATGCTTTTCTATTCGAGAAAATGATCTAAAACCCCGCCCCCTCAACCTATACTCGAAATCTCAACTACACACTTATTCATTACAAGAGTCCTATTACCCCCTTACACTATTTTAAAGTAGAATTATTTGCTCCCTAAATGATGAGATGGTAAAGAAAGTGTAGTTTAATTTTAAAAGTATTTCTTAAATTTCATATTTTAATTTTTTTTAATCGTCTTTCTTCTTCTCTTCATCAAAGAAACATCGGCGGATTTTTATCGTCTTTGTTCTTCTCTTCGTCAAAGCAACATCATCGGCGGCTCTACTCCACCACCAGGTCGCCGCCCTCACCAACCTTTCATCATTAAGTTAACTTTTATTCTCAAATCACAAATTTCTCACAGTAAATTCACTTCTCATCAGTGTGAGAAGTTGATAATTACTCAAAACCAAAATCGAAAGTCATTGGCGGCGGCTCTGCTCCACCACTAGGTCGCCGCCCTCACTAACCTCTCATCATTAAGGTAACTTTCATTCTCAAATCACAAATTTCTCACGGTAAATTCACTTCTCATTAGTGCGAAATATTGACAATAACTCAAAATCAAAATCGAAAGTCAAGAGGATCGAACTTTAGAGTCATTAATGGAGAAAAAATCATCAAGTAGCAGATCCATCAATGGAGTAGAATTGATCAATGAAATCAATGGATTGCTCAACATTGTTAAATTCTAGCTTCAATAGAGAGCATCAAAATTTTTCTAGTGTTCATAACTCCGGTGAAGCTCGAAGAAGATGGTGGCAATCATAGAATGCATCCTCAAATCTGGAAAATCAATTTGTCAAGATCAAAATAAAAGAGGAATGGAAAAGGAAAGTGAAAGACGGAAATATAGATGAAAAATAAATGCAGAATAAAGATTTTTTTTTTAAAAAAGGTAATATTACGTGGCAGGGCGCGTGCAATTCACTTTTTTATATAAATCTGGGTGTGCGTTTTTAAGGGGTATATATTATACTTTTAAAATGTTCAGGGGTAATAGGATCCCATAAAGAATAAGTGTGTAGTTGAGAATTAGGTAATAGATTGGAGGGGTTTTAGACCATTTTCTCTTTCTATTCCGTGTATTGTCTTTTTACATTTATGTTAATATTAGGAAGTTCTTTGTCAGATATCCTCAAGCTCATTCTCTCGAACGTGTTAGAGGAAACTAGTTTCAGCAGACATTTGTATTGAAATGACTGTATAGGCAGTCGATGATTTGGAACTGATCATAGATAAAAGGTGTCCTTATACATTACAATTACACTGTGGGAAATCATTTATTTCATTCTGATCATATAAAATGTGTTATCTCATAATTTTCCGTTAAGCAATAGAATTATTGTACAATCTCTTCATTGAAAACAGAACGTGTTAAACATTTGGTGATATACAGATTTGTTAGTGCAATCGCTTCATTGAAAACAGAATGTGTACAGTTTGTACATGCTAATTATCCGAGGGAAGATATGCAGAGCTTACACCTAAACAGATCTTCATTTTTGTTTGCTAGTATGATAAGTCCTTAGATTTGTCGTTTCCAGAAGTATGAAATAAGTACATTGTCCAGGAATCTTCATTTCAAGATGAAACACTAATATATGTTGTGTGATGCAGTATCACTGTGGAGATAGACGATTCTGAAGAATGGATTCCGAGCTGGTACTACATACCGGTGGATGTCACTGTAAAAGAGTAAGATGGCGAGTCTATGCACTATCTAGCATTGTTGCGTGGGATTGTAACTGCTCTGACTGCTCCATGAGAAGAAACACACACTTCATAGTTCCCTCAGAGAGATTTGAACTTCTCGGAGACTCCAAGGAGTTCATTACAACCTATACATTCGGTACTCACACAGCTAAACACACCTTCTGCAAAGTTTGTGGCATAACTTCATTTTACATTCCACGCTCGAATCCAGATGGAATAGCTGTTACATTGAGGTGCGTTGATCCTGGCACGCTAACTCATGTTGAGATCAAATGTTTCGATGGACAAAATTGGGAAGGCTCGTACGAGCAAACTGGCATTGCTTCGTGCTCAAAGGCAACAGATAAAGACTCAAAATGATATCAGCTTCTGGTGAGCATAATGTACCACTTGATAAAGCTTGCTGCTGCAGGACCTTTAGTGAAGTGATGAGATCATGTAAAAAATTGGAAAATCCTTCATGGTTGTTGATCAAGTTTTCTTGATTCATTTTCTCTATCTATTTTTCACAAATTTGTATTGTTATAATTTGATACCTATATGCTCCAATATACTCTTCTGCATTACTATATTTTCCTTTCCATACGTGATTGTACTATCCTTTACTTGAGTCGACGATCTATCTGAAACAACCTCTCTACCTGCTCAAGGTAGTGGTAAGGTTGTGTATACATATCTTTTTCAGACCTCACTTGTGGAATTTGAATTACATGTTGTTGTTGTTGTTGTATAAGTTGAATTTTGTATAAGGTAGAGTTCAATCATATTTCATTGTGAAAATTGAAAAAAATCAAAAAAAGTCATTTTGTTTTCAAAGTAAAATATGATATTTGGAAATGGCCACATACCAACTAAGCTATTGTGTTTGATGATATTGCCCTTTTTCTAATTATTTTTTATTTTTTATTTTACTTCCAATTTCCAATGGTCAATTTGTGACATCCAAAGGTATGATTGTTTAATAATTCCATAAGCACTTAATAAACTCAGCATGGAACTGTTCTTCTGATTCTTTTCATGATCAATTACTTTTTTATTTGTTTTCCATTATTTGGTGTGCTTATTGGGTGTGACTAAATTCGAATTTATGTTGATTTTTTTAATATTTGAGGTAAAACGTACGCTTTCTAATAAAGACAATTTCAACCTTGCGCTAGGCTTGAACTACGAGATCTCTGATTAAGTATGAAGAAACATTTAACACCCACTACATCGATTTAGCAAAAGTAAGGAACAACTAATTACTTTTAATTGATCACCAAAGGTTGTCATTGAATGGTTTCTTCTATTCTTTAATAGAATAATTATGAGATCTCGAATTCAAATTTTGAGAATGAAAAACAATTATAGTAAAGACTAGAGAACGTTGATCTGAATTTGTCGAAACTCCAAATCGAATACCGGATAAGGAACTATCAACCTTAGGACATAGAAAAATATAAAAATAAATAAATAAAATTTTACAACTTGTAAGAACCAAGATAGGTAGCTGCTGGAGTTGGTCAAGAGACATGTCCATGTCTCCATGATCCCAACAAAGGAAAATATAAATAGCAAAACTAGTACTTATTTAACTTGATTAATTAGATCTTATATACGTTAACGGTTGGTAATGCCAACATCTTGCCTATGACGAGGCTCAAGTGATGGGCTAGAGATGACTTGTATCGGAGTCATGGTTAAACATGATGCTTGCTTGATTAACTTAGTTAAAAAATAAAGTTATGCAATTTTGCTATGAGTTATAAATTTTGACATGCTGATAAATGTTTAATCAAAATTAAGGTCATGAGTTCGATTTCCAGAAACCAACGAGCCTACAACGAGGCTCGGGTGATGGGTCGGGAAGGTCCGGGTCAGAATCATGGTCTTACACGCAATAAAGAGTTAATGGTTAAAAATACACCTAAACTATCACTTTTTCGTGAGTTTCATACCTCAATTATCCATTTTGTTTTCTTTACCTACCTAAACTATCTCTCATTTTTCTATTGAAACACATCTCATGCTGAGTTGGCCAAACATTTGTTCTCAGTCGACAACATGCCTGTTTAGACCAACTCAACATCGAGATGTGTTTTAATACAAAGGGAGTGATAATTATTTAGGTATGAAACTCGCGAAAAGGTGATAATTTAGATAGATAATTAATAAAACATGAATAGTTAAAGTATAAGACTCGCGAAAATGTGACAATTTAAGTGATGTTTTTTTACCATTAATTGTTTTTGGTTATTCCATTGACTTTCCCATAGATAGACGTAGTCCACAACTTGTGGGAAAAGGCCAATATATAGGCATTAGGTCATAAAAAATGAAGTTCCTATATTCTACTAATTAAATGTATAGTTGTTAATAATTTAATGTACATGATCATTAGCTTGATAAGTTCTTTGATCAGTTTGGCTTGGATTAACCATTTACACGTTTTGTTTCCAATATAAAAAGTTGTAGCTTTATGTTGTTGTTTCTCTAGCTAATTTGCGTGGTAGGACGTATAGTAAACAGTCTCTCTACCTTATAAAGATAGTGGTAAGGTCTGCATACACTCACCCTGTATAATGTTGTTGTTGTTGTTGATTTTTCATAGTCATTGTTTCTATTAACTTCTTTTTTTTTGCTTGCCTTTTTCTTATCATCAACATAAGGTCCATTACAGATATTTGCTGATAAATTGTGGAGCAAGAAGTGATTTTTCTGTATATTTCCAGCATTAAGGTCAGTAAAACTGATTAAGTTTCACTTTTATTTTCCTTAGTTTTTGTTATTCTTATTTTTGTTCATGGCATTGTTCATTAAAAGCAACCTTATGATGTATATGTATTCATTTGCCATTTGCATGGATTTTTATATATACATTATGCTATGTATTGAAAGTACTAAGTTGAGATGAACTCGACAGGGTGTGCTACATCCGCCTTTGTATATATTAAGAAATCCGCTAAATATGCATAAATATTTTTGATTATGAACACAGTTATTGTTGTAGAGTGTAGACTAACTTGAGTTCGGCGAGGCTGGAGGAATCCATAAACTTCAAATACTGGATCGGCCTTTGCTTATGATCAATTGTTGTTTCCTTTTTTTTTTATATCTGATTTCTTCATATCTCTGGAGAACTTCTTTGATCTCTTGAAGTTTAATCATTTTATTCCTTCATTAACATCTAAGAGCAAATACTATATAGTCACATATAAAAAGGACAGTCTGGTGCACAAAGCACATGCACATCCCGCGTTAGAAGGGTCTGAGGAAGGGCCGCTTTTTGACTAACTTCAAAGTTTGGGTTCAAACATAATAAGTTTCTGTTCTGTTTCGAGTTAGATATCTTTCCATGTGTCTCTGGGATTCTGTTTTTCTTTGAATTTAGTGTGTTGCTGTCTGTTGTTTTCCTGCAGAATTTAGTTTCTCGGGGAAAGATGAAGATCAATACGTTCATAGATAACATCAAACTTCTGTTTCACCAATGGGAATTGGGATATTCCATTATGTTTAGCATAACATTGCAGGCTTTTCTTATATTTTGGACATACAAAAGAAGGAATTTAGTTGGAACCGTGAGAAAGACGTTGTGGCTTGGGATTTTCCTTGCTGCTGATTTCGTTGCAACGTTGTGTCTAGGAGCCATCTTTCACTTTCCTTTGGGACCGAGTGTCTCATCATCACCCGATGATCATAACAAAAAAATCAAAAACCTTTTGATTATCTGGTCACCCTTCATCCTACTGCACTTGGGCAGGCACAGTACACTCGTAGGAATTTCTTTGGCAGATAATGAATTCTGGCTGAGTCATTTCTTTAAATTCTTATACTATGAGTTCATAGCTCTGATGATAAGTATTCTGGGATCCTCGACAAGATGGTTCACCTTGGCATCGCGCATCATGTTGGTTGGAGGCTCTTTAAAGTTTGCTGAACGAGTTTTGGCGCATAAAAAAGGAAGCATGGATGAGCTCCGCAGATCCATTTTCAAGGAAGATGGCCCTGGTGGCCTTGGCATTTTGGAAATCAATCAAATATTAGATCGTCTCATTCGCGCACATAGACAAGGCCATCTTCAAGAACAATTTAACAGTGAAGAAAATGATCATCTAGGCGATGATGCTAACAATGAAGCTGATGTTCTTCTTGTGGCCTCCAGGGAAGCAAATGTAGTAGCCCTGTGTGAAGCTTATCATGCTTTCAACAAGCACAAAGACCTGTACGTTGAAAGTAGGTCGTACGAAGATTGCTACAGGATTAGAGGTGGGCATTGGCGCGGAGAAACTTTTAACCTCAGAGATGCTGCTACTGCTTTCAACAACATAAAGATGGAACTATGTTTTGCATATGACCATTTCTACACAAAAATGGCATTCTTGCATACTTGGTGGGGCTGGATTGCCCGATTTGTAAGCTTACTTTCAGTAGTTGTTGCGCTTATCCTGTTTTCTGTTGGTGTTTCCACCAACGATGAATTTAACCGAGCAGACAGCTTTGACAAAATTGTCACCTTTCTCCTGATAATTATGGCATTCCTCCTTGAGGCAGGGAGTTTGATTGAGTCCATACTGTCGAAACGCTTTTTGGTGCAGATAGGGATCCGTGAGGGGAAAATGTGGCGTCTTTTGGAGGGATTTATTGTAAGGCTTCCAGGTAGATGTATAATCACCCGAGACAAAAATCCCACCTTAAAGATAGGACAGTTCAGCTTACTTCCTTACTGCTTTAATGATTCCAGGCAGAATGCCCCTTTAAAAAAGTTCTTAGGCTATTTTGATCTGAAACAGTTCTGGAATAACCTTAACTACATTAGCCGTATCTCCATTGAAGACGTTTATGATCATCGGCTTGATGAGGAAAGCAAATTCCTAAATTTGGTCTTTGACTGTATTGCACAACGACTAAGGAGAGAGCGGATGGAGGATGATCACTTCAGGTTCCAATCTCTGATCAGCACAGCTGTGCGTGACCAAATACCTGATCCTGTCTTCGAATCCACGAATTTTGAAGAATGTGTTATAGTTTGGCACTTAGCCACAGATGTGTGCTACAAATTATACTATCACTTGGAGGAATCACATTATCTTCAGTATGCCAAGTACCTCTCAGACTACATGTTATATCTACTGCAAGTTCATCCAGAGATACTATCACCACTGACAAGAAAAGAGTTACAAAGCTATCGAAATGTATGTGATGCAACTAACAGATTCTATGATGACATGGAGATTCAGAGTCAGGTAATAACAGAGATCGTCGATAAGATTGAACCTGCATACACTAATTTACGTGAAATCCCAAGAAAGACACGACCAAGGAACATCTCTAACTTGTTACTAGATGGCTATGAACTAGCTCGAGAGATGGGTTGTCAACGTATCCGGGAGTATAGGCTAGGTGAAGAAGTGGAAAACACATGGAGAGTGTTATTTGAAGTCTGGGTGGATATACTATCCTATTCTGCAGTTTTTGTTCCAGGGAAACAACACGCTGAGCATCTTGTCACCGGTGGAGAGTTCATAACATATATCTGGTTGCTTATCATCTACTTGATTGAAAACTGATCGATTATTACTGTTTTTTTTTACTTTGTTTAAACTCTCTCTCCAGTTCAATGTATACTTGGATGCTATGTATTGGGAAAAAATGCTGTTACAATATAAGATGTTGAATGATCAAGAAAGCTTTTCATTTTATTCACTGAACCAAAGAAGTATCTATTTACAGTACAAAGAGTGCTAGTAACAGGAAATATACAATAAAGAAAGACAGAAATAAAAACAGAATCAAGCATTTTTGTATTAAGGTATTTTGATGATTTAACAAACTATGGTAAAATAGGATCTGGTAAAGGAACCTGATCCTTCGAGCTGAGGCTGCACACGTCAACTCAATGGGGTGCAGCTGTAAAGCTGCCAAAACTGCAGAGGTAGGTGGGCACGGCAGCAGAGGTGCAGAGTTCTCGGCCAATGGCGAGCTACTAGGTTGTTTTGTCTTTCTTATTCATTAGACACATTGACAAGAAACAACCTAGTTTTTGCAAATGAAAGATATTCAAAGCAAAAGTCATTCTCTCTAGGAAGAACTATTCTCAAGCAGCAAGGGACCTGATCATCTACAGAAGTCTTAAATTATCATTTGAGTTTAGTGTCTTGTGTTTGTATGTTGTAAGATCTATTCCTACGTTATAAAGGAAATCAGATCATGTCAGTTTAAATCGCAAAAGAGTTGAGTTCATCGCTAGAGTTAGCCAAGTTGTGTTTATTTGAAGTCTATGTCAACTAGAGGTAGTTGATATAGTAGGCAATAGGGTTATTGCTTTGTATCTTGTAATAGAGGTGTTACAAGGTGTGTATGATTAAGAGTTTAATCCTTTGTGATCACAAGAGTATGTTCTTTCAAGTTGCTTAAAGTTAGTGGAGTTTTGAGAAATCTTGTGTGACAGGCCGTGGTTTTTTCCTCCCTTGAGCAAGAAGGTTTCCACATAAACTTCCTTGTTCAATTTGGAGATAAGATACTGATGTGCGCGTCATCGCCTTTGTAAACAAATCGGCAAGTTGATCGGTGAGAAGAAATGTGTTGTAGAATGATGAGACGATCGATAACCAATTATCAAATGTAATGGCAGTCCACCTCTATATGCATTGTGTTTTCAAGTTGCAACGGGTTTGTGGCTATTTTAATCGCACTAGTGTTACCAACATGTAACACTGTAGGAGATGTAATAGGGACACCGAGTCAGATAATAGCCGTTGTAGCCAAACAATTTCCAAACTTGCTGCCGACATAGCACAATACTCCGCCTCCATAGATGATTTAGACGTCCTGTAGAGAAAAATGAAATGATCCGAATGAGTTGTAGTGAAGCCAAAAGGAGAAAGTGTTGACGTTTCATTGGTTGGATGGTTGGTTGGCCACTCGTACACTCCGTTCTTAGGCGTCCCCCTGCACAAATCCTTCACAAAAAACTTGAATGGTGAAAACTCAACTTGTTAAGAGATTCTGTTATACAGCAAGCCACAAGAAGAATCTGTGTTTAGGCAGTAACACCAGACCCCATATAATCGGAGCGACATCCATAGTTTTTCTATTTCCAAGTAAAACTAAATAGCTAGCAGTAACACTATATTTTTCCAGTGGGGGTTAATGTGCATCTGTCTCCTACATACCAATTCACCATTGTGAGCTTCATTTTATGCATCCTCTTCCAATACCAACTACAATCCGCAATATTACAGGCCTTGATAGGTCGACTGCTTTTAATATACTCTGTGGGTGTATAAAAACAGACCCCCAAAAGTTATGCAAGGAGAATAGGACAGAATTAGTAACCTGCAATTGTCCTGCATATGACAGATGCCTAGCAGCTACAGCTGAAATCTTTGTTGTAATCTTCAAGAGAAGTTGGTTGCAATCCTGTTTGTTCCACTTTTTAAGAGATAAGGGCAATCCCAAGTATCTAATGGGAAACTCGCCTAATACAAATCCAGTAAGTCCCAGAATTCTTGCTTTGGTTTCTTCATCAACACCTGCTAGGAAGACACTGAATTTCTCCGTATTTGTCGAGCATTTTGGATGTAAGCAATATTTGGACAGTTTGGTAAGGCTGTCATGTGAACTTATGAAAGAAATAAATTGAAGTCTGGTGATTATGCAGCACTGCCAGGAAAGCTTTTCATTTTATTCACTGAACCAAAGGAGTATTTATTGAAAGTGTATTTTATACTGTCCCCTTGGGTTGCAAGGGTGGTTTGTAATCTTACACAAATAGAACCTTAGTCTACACTCAATTATTTTCTTATTCTTCTTTTTGATACAACGCCTCACCAAACTAACTTTCTCTCTTCTCTTTTTGATTACACAGTAATTCACTCAGAACAACAATGCTTAATACAAGTAAAACACAGTTGTCCGTCCTTAATATCTTCTTGACGATTTCCTTTTGTGCTTTACTGCATATCATTCATCAAAATTAACACTAACATTTATAAGCAGTACAAAGAGTGACAGTAATAGGAAATATACAACAGACCTTTCATTTGATACTCATAGTTTTCAAGCACATGGAATGATACAAGTTCAGATCAGCTGGCTGCTTTGCTTCATTGTGCTGTTTTCATGTTACTCTTTGGATTTTATTGAACTGTACCTCGAATAGTTATCGAAAGTCTGGAAATTGATTGTAATTCATGAGCATATTGCATGAACTGAGATGACATGTTTGAGACTTGTATGGAACAAAGAGAATTTAGCTTCTCCAACCCTTTTGGAAGCTCAACAAGAGAGGGGCAATATCCAAGATTTAATGTCTCAAGCTTTGTCACTGCGCCATGTGGTATCTCTTCCCAACTTTTAAGATTTTGACAATGGAGAATGGATAATTTCTTCAGTTTGGGGAAGCCTTCATGTCCAAACTCAATGTTTTGTCCATCATATGAATTGCAAAGTGATAGCACCATAAGATTAGACAGATGTTGGAGAGATCTTAGAGGATCTTTAGTAAGCTTACTGTCCCATAAATATAAACTCTTAACATACTGTAACTTACCAACCCAATCAAGTAAATTATTCATCATAGGACCACCAATACAAAGCTTTTCTAGGCTGTATAGTTGAGGGAACGGAAACTTGTAACTTTCATTCTCAAAAGAACCTTTCATGGTAAAGGATCTGAGGAATTCCATCCTTTCGACAGCCTTAAACAAGGGAAGCAAATGTAAACCTTGTACTGCACCAATCGATAATTTTCTTATCCCTCTTAAATTAATTAGCCCTTTTGCTATAGCTTCTGTCATTTTGAGTCCAGCAAGTGTTTGCAGATCTATAAAGGCTTCAATGATCCCATCTCTAAGATTCACTACCTTGTCGGCAAACGATCCTTCAAGAAGAAGATGTCTCAGCTTCTGCCAGCCTTCTAAATCATCAGGCAAGTCCCTTATAAATGTGTCCCTAATGTCCAAAGTTTGTAATCTCTTTAACTTCTTGAGAGACACTGGTAGTTTCTTAATCTTACCACTCCTCAATCCTAAATATCGCAGTAAAGATAGATCTCCTATGGCATCAGGCAATAATTCATGACAAAAACCTTGAAGTTCCAAGACACATAACAATCTGAAGTCATTTAAATTAAGGGGTGCCTGGTGCTTATTTAGTTCAAGTGCAAGAAAAGAGTACAGCCCGCTAAAGTCTTTTCGAGAGAACTTACTCGTTGAAGTACCATCGTAGCTGGCACCATATAAAAATGCACGATGACATCTCTCAGGGAACGCGCGCTTTAAGCTTGGAAGGATGACAGTAAAATGATCTCCTTCTGATCGTCTCAAAGCAAATTTTTGCATCCTTCTGAGGATTCGACAAGTTTTGACCCTTCCATCTATGTTTCTCTTGACTACCTGAATCATGTTCCTGTGGATTAGCTCTTCTAGTTGATCCTGTGCTGATTCCTCCAAAGTTCTGTTGTCGTCGTTCTGCACGAAGTCCTCGGCTATCCACAGACGCTTCATCTTTTTTCCTGAGATCTCAAAATGACTAGGTAACGAGGCAGCATATAAGAAGCAGCTTTGGAGTTCTGGGCTCAAATCAGCATAACATAAGGACATGAAGCTAGCCCCTCTCAAAAACATTTGATGGACTTTGATCCAATCTTCAGCCGTGTGCTTTGTTGAGAGCATCCTTCCAACTGTTACAATAGCAAGAGGGAGACCACAACTTAGTCTTACAATTTCCTTAGCTACTGAATCTACAGATGAAAAGAATTCATCGCCACGCTCAGAGGTGCAGGCATGCTTGTGGAGCAAGTGGTATGAATCAACTGAATTTAGTTTGCATAACTTGCATTCATTTGTACAATAAGAGAGCTCGTTTGATACCCGAGATGTAACAAGTATCCTTGTTTTTTCTCTGCCTCTAGGTATAACATTATTTACAACTTCAACGATTTCCCATGATGGAATATCGTCCAAGATCAGCAGGAACTTCTTTCCAATCAGCCAACTGTTGATCAACTTCTTCAAGGGCTTTTCTCCCATTGTGTCTATATTGTATGGAGCCATGACTGAAATGCTTTTCAGGATTCCTTTCAATATGTTTTGCATGACGCGCCTAGTTGAATCATTTTTAGACACGAAGACCCAAGCATGACAGTCAAAATCTTTTTGGCCTTGCTCATATACAGCTTCTGCAACAGTTGTTTTGCCAATTCCTGCCTCCCCGGATATGGTGATAATGTCGGGACATTCTTCCTCCTTTGCCAATAACCATCCTTCAAGAAGTTTCACCTCCTCCTCCCGGCCTACCATGTCTGCTGATTCAAGATTCATTCGAATATGGTTAGTTCTTGAATCATTGTTTATGTTGATTGTTTTTAAAGATGATGCAGAAAAATACATATCCAAATATCTCTCAATATTTCATCAAGCATAACAACAATATACCAGTGAAATCTCACAAGTGGGGTTTGGGGAGGGTAGAATGTACACAGACCTTACCACTACCTCAGCTGTTTCTAAAAGACCCACGGCTCAAGTGTAGCAAATCCCGGTACAAAGAAGAAGGAGATAGTAAAGAAAATATAACAGGCAACAAGGGAACAGTGCAAAGCCTACCAGAAGAGAGCAAAAACAACAACAAAATAGTGCGATAATTGAAACACAATAAACAACATACTAGCATAGATTATTGAAAACAATGATAAATATCAAAAACACAAGAGCTACAATAATACAACTAGTATCTATCTAAGGTCATGACCTCGTTAACCTGAAGCAACTATTATGTAAAAAAGTTACTGCAATAACTAAAACAGTTTGAAAGGAAGTTACCAACTGGCTGATGCTGATGCTGATGGGATCTGTTAATTGCAAGGAATTCTTCCTCCTTTGCATATAACCATCCTCCAAAAAGTTTCATCTCCTTCGCCTGACCTATCATGTGTGCTGATTCAAGAAGTATGACGTCCTTCACCTGGCCTATCATGTGTGCTGATTCAAAATTCATTTGAATTTGGCTAATTGTCGAACCATTGTTTGAAAGTAAGTTACCAAGTGACCATTGCTGATGCTGACGGTCTACTGTCCTTTCCAGATTCAGCAACAACTCTGTCATCTTGGGGCTGGTAAGCACTTCCGATACCTTTCTTAGCAACAGCACACAATCCTCAACAGAAGTCTGATCAAGAGTTAAGATTGCCTGAATCATTGGTGAGGCTCTGATGGACCTAGAGAGAATTGACACACAATTCCTTATTTTATCAGCCACGTTATTTGAATCCGTCTTGAAATGACACGAATACAAGAACTTCATGTAGAATGTTGGAGTATTGAACAAGTTATACATGTGGAAGTTATACATGATAAATATTTGTTCAACCTCAGCTGCACAAACTGCAACTGACCAAGGCCAGGTATTCAATTCACTTATATCAACGCGATCATTTGATTTTCTTCCTTCTTGTTCTTCTTCACGATTAGTCAATTCATCCCATTCAGCATTCTGTACATGAGGCAGCAAAAGACTGAATACTTTCTCAATATCGCTAAGCTCTTCAGATATACGAGTATCAACTTTATACATAGGAAATGCTTTTAGTTTTCGTAGAAAATTGCTCACTGCTAGAGCTGCCATCTTTTTTACTTTAAATTGTTCGATCAAATTTGAGTGAAAACTTTGGAGGGAAATGTTCTCATGTTTCTATAATTTTTTCCATCATATAGATGAAACATAATTTTTTTATAATATTAGCAAATCAATCTGTTAGATAATATCTCAGATGGTCACTCTATACTTTAAACACATTATTACAAAAATAGAATGTATCTAATTATATTATCCCATAAAAATATGAATCGTGTAACTCGCACACATTATCTCTACTAATTAACCAACAAGTGGCTAAAGAATATTGGACATAAACACTTACATTTAGTCCATGAAAATTTGATAAAAGTTGGTTGAGTTAGGTCTTGACCTGATCAAATACACCCAATTTTGATCAACTTAAATATAGTTCAACTCGCTCATTTGACCATCTTAATATATCATCATTTTCACAAATAGGAATCCTATTATGATCTCCTTACAACATATCTTTCAATTCTATAAATCTTCAATATAATTGTATCAAAGTTCATTCTGTTTTTGGGACAGTTTCTCAAAGCAAGTTCCCATGGTGTGGTTTCACGTTAGATTATATCTCAGATGGTCATTCAACTATAAACTCATTTCACAGAAAGTCTATCGACTTAATTTTTAACTCAAATGTCACTCAACTATTAATTTTTTTTCCACAGAAAGTCATTTAAAGAGTTCGATTTTGATGTTGTATTTAGGTTGACTTTTTAAAATTGGAATGTGAGTAGAAAAAGCAAGGTTCATGTTGATCAAGTCTTGCATTGACTTTTTTAGGACCCGTTTGGTAATGAGCATTTTTTTCCACTTTATTTGAGAATCAGTGTTTGATCATAAAAATATTAAATGCAACTTGAAGTTGTAATTAGAATTTGAAAAACACACAAAATCCTATTTTCACCTTTATGAATTTTTCTTTTTCAAAAGTATAAACTATCATCTTTTCATGAGTTTCATATCTTAACTATCACTTTTTTTGTATTAAGACACACCTCGATATTGAGTTGACCAGCACACACCTATTACCGATTGAGAACAAATATTTGGTCAACTTAGCATTGAGGTATGTTTCAATACAAAGAGAGTGGCAATTTAGGTAAGTAAAGAAAATAATGGTATAGTTCATATAAAAATGGAATTTTTGTGAATATTAGTAAATTCTAATTATTATTTTTTGCCAAACTCCAAATGAATTAGTACATAAAATATATTTTTCCCACCCAATGTTGAGTATTGTATAATAATGGGGTTGGGTTATTTCAGATTCCGCACTATGTAATATCCATTTAAGAAAAAAACGTTTCATAACGAGATTTTTTTTATATCCATGACTTGAACTCAACGTCTCATAAAATACTAACAACAGAAGGTTGAAGCAGCCACAAGTCAAGTAGAATATTTACAAGTTGTCTATTATATGATCACCTCTCATTCCTCATTGACATAAAATATCAAACAATTTTAACCATAAAAAAAGTCTCAAACTCTCAATAATTTAAAACTTGCTAGCATTGACCTATCTTTTTAACGATCATTTGGCAAACACAAAAGAATTGCATATATATATATATATATATATAATAGAGTTAATTATGATAAAATTCACACTTAAACTGACATATTTTCAGGAGTTTCATACCCTAACTATCCATTGTTCTATCTACCTATCAAAACTATCATCATCTAACGCGTAAAACATGGACAAATAAGTGATTAATTAGAAATCACTAAATTGAATTAGTTCTTTTAATCAACATGGATGCAAGTAATTAACAGATCTATAATTAGTCTATCAAAACCAACTGTCATATTACCTAAGAGCCAGCTTTTTTGAGGCTTTGTCAAGGTTAAATGATTTATGATGAACTCTTAAATTAATTTATATTAGTTCAATAATAATATATTAATCTATTTCTTGATAAACAAACTTTTTCCAAAATGCAGATAGTTTCAAACTTCAAACATACGAGTCTAAAGTTTAAAATCCCCCCACCCCTCCTCCAGAATTAAGGTATATAGTTCAGACTACGAGAAAAATACTTATTTGTATTAAAAGCAAATTTTGATACGAGTTGGTTGAATTAGGTTTTGGCCTGTTCATCTAAGCCCAAATAACCTCCACATTAATTATTCACTCAATTGATTTTGATTAGCTCAAATACAGTTCAACTCGATTATTTGACGACCTTAATATATCATCATTTCATAAATATACATTAAGGACCATATGGATCCTTCTATATTTATTTCCACCAACTATATTCCTCCCCCCACCCAAAAAAAATTAAGTTGACTTAATTGTCCTTCTCCACATCGGTTGACGGGCAATAGTAATTTTCGAATCTATAGCAATTAAAGTGTAATGATTTGAAGAATGAGTTTTAAATTTCAAAAAAAAAAAAAAGAGTTTATTTTAAATCAAGTGGCCGGATATTATTAAAAAAACTTGAAATTATACAAATGTATTGATGATTAAGATTTATTTTTCAGGATAATTGGAACTTATATGTCAAACTTGTGCTCATTGGAATAGATTTAGGTGTTCATGTGTTAGATTTTTAAAATTCGAAGAATAAGTTATTCTGAACAAGAAATTATTTAGGCAAAAAATTGATAAACTTTAGGTATATGTACCTTAAAGTCATGCAAAAGTGCCTAAAGTTTTTTTACTTTCAATTGTCTCAAGTTAAGTTTTGACATGTCAAATTTCAAGTGAGAGATGGAAAGTTTATGTCTGAAATTGATTTAAGCGAATAACTTGTAAAAGTTTAGGAATTTCATATATAACTTAAAAGAAAGTGATGAAATCGATGATAAATGATCATCGATGTAAATTCCTTACCCTTAATAATCATCACATACATGTTGATTATCTAACTGAATCACTAATATTTTAATTAAGGGGAAAAAATCTTAAATACGTCATCGAATTTCGAAAAAATATTTATTTATGTCATTCGTTAATAGTTGGGCTCAATCGTGTCACAATTGTTACGGAAAGAGTCTATTTATGATATTATTTTTCAATGATCATGTTTAATTTGATGATTTTAAAGGTCAGGTTTGATGATAATTGAGCAGCGGCATGGTTAAGCCCAATTATTAACAGAAGACGTAGATGGATCATTTTTGTAATAACAGTGATATAATTGAGTTCAAGTATTAACGGATGATACAAATAAATCTTTTTTTAAAATTCGATAACATATATCTGAGTTTTTTGCTTTGATTAGTATTGATCATTTTTGTAATAACAGTGATATAATTGAGTTCAAGTATTAACGGATAATACAAATAAATCTTTTTTTAAAATTCGATAACATATATCTGAGTTTTTTGCTTTGATTAGTATTGATCCTACTACCAAGAAATTCTTTGAAATTAAATTATAAGACGCATGACATTTTTTATTATGATCACCATCATCATGACATATATACATTTCGAATTGACTTTAATTAGAGAAGATTATTGGTCAAATATAACAATCAATTAATATCACTCCAACAAATTAGCATAACATATAATAAGGTTCACGCGTGTTTACCGAGTATTGCATTGAATTTTTTCCTTTTGACCCGTTCGTTTTAATTTGTTTGACCTATTTTAATTGATACTAATTAAAACAAATAAAAAATATTCAACAAATAAAAAATATTTTTTAATTTTTGTATGATCTGAAATTAAAGATATATTAAACGTATCAAAATACTCTTTATCTTGTAATTTTAAATATGTCATGTGAAAAGTTGAAATTAAAAAAATATTAAACAGAAAAAAGTCAATCTTTTTTAAACAGATTAAAAAAAATAATTAAACAAATTGAAATGGAGGGAATACATAATTTAATTATTCAAAAAATATCTATAACTAACAAGAACCGAAAATACCTACTATAATAGCTAAAATAATGTGAAAGGAATTTTTGTGAATATTAGTAAATTCTATTTATTTATTTTTGCCAATCACCAAATGTATTTCATTATATATATTTTTTCATTTGGTGTTAAGTATTTATATTAGGGTTGGATTAATTTATATTTCGTACCGGTAAAACATATTTAAGAGAAAAACTTTTCATTTTATATTCAGGACTCAAACTCGACGTCGCATAATAAATTACTAAGTTGAGGCAATCATAAGTCAAATCGAATATTTATGAATTGTCTTTTATATGATGGGTTCTCATTCCGCACATAAAACCTCTAAGCTTCAAGCTAACTTGTTAAACTTTCATTGACATAAAATATCAATTAATTTAACCAAAAAAAAACAACATGATTTGCATAAATAGTAGAGTTAATAATCAAGAACACACGTAAATGATACATTTTTTTTTTTTATGAGTTTCATATCCTAACTACCATTGTTTTATTTACCTATTTAAACTATTATTTTTTCGTGAGTTTCATACCTCAACTATCACTCTTTTTGTATTAAATAACATCTTGATATTGAGTTTACCTAAATGTGGCTATTGTCGATTAGGAACAAATATTTGATCAACTCAGCATCGAGGTGTGTTTCAATACAAAGAGAGTAATAGTTTAAATAAGTAAAGGAAATAATGAAATAATTGAGATAGAAAACTCGTAAAAAAATTCATAGAAGGTTGAACTTTGAAGCAGGCGGAGGGGCATTTGGAAAAAAAAATTCTAATCCCAGAAAGATGACTAAAAAATTTTCAATTGGATCGGTTATATAATTCTCTATAACAATTTGATATATACTAAGGTTCCTTTCGCAATAACATGACTCTATCAACTTTAACAATTTGATATATACTAAGGTTCCTTTCGCAATAACATGACTCTATCAACTTGAATAGTAAGTCAAAAGTCGAATAATTTAAAAGAGATTTATATTGTATGATGAATAATAAAGCTTGAATTATAGCGTAACTTATAGCAAAAATACATAAATTGCACCTTAAAGTTGTCAAGAAAAATAATTTATAAATTTACCTATTAGGGAGTTTATTAGTTCACTTTAAACGATAATATTTTGTATGTATAGTTAAAGTGTGTAAACAACTTTTGTAGATGACTTAACATACAACAACCTGCTTGATGATTATTGACTCTTAATATTTAACGCATAAAACATAGACAAATTAGTGATTAGCATATCATAAAATTTGATTAGTTCTTTTTAATCAACATGGATGCAAGTAATTAGCAAGATCTATAATTAGTATATCAAAACCAACTGTCATATATATTACCTACTAAGAGCCGGCAATTTTTTTGAGGCTTTGTCAAGGCTAAATGATTGAAGATACTCTTAAATCAGATTATATTAGTTTATAAAAATATATTAATTTATTTTTGTTAAACAAACTTTTTTCCCCAAAATGTAGGTAGTTCAAACTTCAAATATATGAGTGAAATTTGAAATGTCTGGCTAAATATAATTTGAGACATAAATATAAGGCATAATATATAAAATATGTTTTTTTAACTTGACCTTGACTGACATTTATACCCTCAAAATTTGAGTATGCACAAGTAGATACTTAAATTTTTATAAAATTGAACAAGTAGACACACGAATTTCCTAGTACAATACTAATCTGGCAACAACCAAAAAAATTGGGCCATTTTCAAATTAAACTGAATGTAATTGATGAATGAAATGGGCTTTTTGATCCTTAGGCCCCAAAAGTCTGTCAAAATTCATAATTGGGCCAAAATCTAAAACTCTTTTATTGGGTTGTTCACAAGATGAGTTTCTCATACTACAAAGTACAAAGATTGAGAATTTGAATGAAAGTTTTAAGTTTTGGTGTCTTCTCAATTTATGTCACTTTTCTCTTTTCGAAAATCAATTTAACTAATCTTTGAAAGTCAAGGACGAAATGTGTCGACTAGGGGTTTTGCCGAACCCATAGGTTGGTTCAAACTTTGTATTTTGTCTTAAAAATTCATTGGATATTTTAATAGGAACTATGTCAATTTAAATAGAAATGGAGGAAAGTATAAAGACACTGATAATTTAGGTAGGTAAATAAATAATAAATAGTTGTGGTATGAAATTCACAAAAAAAAGTGACACTTATGGTAGAGTATTTGAGTTTAGTTTTTTGATTTCTCATTCGGTGTTTGATACTCACATTGAAATCCGACTAATTTAGATTCGCTTTGTGTAGGACTACATTCAGAAAAAGTTCTCTTTACCAAGAATTTTTTTATATTCATAACTCGAAACTTTGGGTTTATTATTATTATTCTTTATAAACCACTTTTTATATTAACAAAATTTTAACCCTACATGCTAAAAATCTGGGAAAATATTTTTTTCTTTTTCCTGTCCACTGTACTTCAACTTCCTTTGTAGGGTTTGAGTTTGTGTTCCAACATTCACCACTCTTTTTCCTTTCTTCGAGGTATGCTTAATACTTTCCTACCTTGTAATTTTTAGCTTCTGTATAATTTGTTTTGCTATTTGCATAATACATTTTTGATGCAATAATCTTTTATCTCCTAAATGGCAATAGGACCAGCAAGAAATCTTTTTTATCTGTATTTATCCAAGAATAATGTATCAAAGTTGAGATTTTTATCAGTTTCTAGTGGATTCCTGCATACCCATTTTGCAGAACCAAAAAAAATTCAAGATTTTGATGTTTATGGACACAGAATACCAACCCCACCTCAGTTTTCATCTTTATGGTGTAATCAATGGAAAAGATTGAATCTTTTTCATTTTTATGGACACCCCTTTTCCACAGTGGTGGAAAATGGGGATAATGAATTAGAAGTTTGTGATTTGGATGTGGAGGAGAATGAGTGTGGAGATGGAGGATTAGGGTCTGAGAAAAGATTGAATTTTGTTCAAATAGCTAGTCGTGATCCGGTGGAAATATATAGGGAGCTTAGGGATGCTACCAAGTGTGAAAAGCAAACGCGAGCTGATTGGGATACTTTGATTGAGATATTTAGATGTTTTGCTAAGTCTGGATGGGCTTCGAATCAGGCTCTAGCTGTGTATATTGGGGCTTCATTCTTTCCTACAGCAGCTCAGAAGTTCCGAAATTTTTTCTTTAAGAAGTGTAAGGTTGATGTTGTGAAGTGCTTAGTGTCGCTTGGTCCGTGTATTGAAGCTGAGAAGTTTCTGTTTCCGATCTTTGTGGAGTTCTGCTTAGAGGAGTTTCCTGATGAGATTAAGAACTTCAGGAAAATGGTTGAGTCGGCGGATTTGACAAAACCTCATACTTGGTTTCCATTTGCCAGGGCGATGAAACGCAAGATCATATATCACTGTGGTCCCACAAATAGTGGTAAAACATATAATGCATTGCAAAGTTTCATGGAAGCAAAGAAGGGTATATATTGTAGTCCTCTAAGATTGTTGGCTATGGAAGTTTTCGATAAAGTGAATGGATTAGGGGTATACTGTAGTCTTCTTACAGGGCAGGAGAAGAAGCATGTCCCATTTTCTAATCACGTTGCTTGCACGGTTGAGATGGTTTCGACTGATGAGATGTATGATGTAGCAGTTATTGATGAAATCCAAATGATGGCGGACACACATAGAGGTTATGCATGGACGAGGGCTCTACTAGGATTAAAAGCCGATGAGATACATGTTTGTGGAGATCCAAGTGTTTTGAATATTGTTCGCAAAGTCTGTTCTGAAACTGGGGATGAGTTGGTAGAACAGCATTATGAGAGGTTTAAGCCATTGGTGGTTGAAGCAAAGACCCTTTTAGGTGATCTCACGAAAGTGAAGTCCGGGGACTGTGTTGTTGCCTTTTCAAGAAGAGAGATATTTGAAGTAAAATTGGCGATTGAGAAGCATTCTAATCACCGTTGTTGTGTAATATATGGTGCCTTACCACCAGAGACACGACGACAGCAAGCTACCTTATTTAACGATCCAAACAATGAGTTTAATGTCTTGGTTGCCAGTGACGCAGTCGGAATGGGTTTAAACCTAAACATTCGGAGAATCATCTTCTATACCTTGTCGAAGTACAATGGTGACAAGATTGTTCCTGTTCCTGCGTCACAGGTGAAGCAGATTGCTGGAAGAGCTGGTCGAAGAGGAAGTCGCTATCCTGAAGGACTAGCAACCACTCTGCAGCTGGAGGATTTAGACTACTTAATCGAGTGTCTGAAGAAGCCATTTGAAGAAGTTAACAAAGTTGGGCTCTTTCCTTTCTATGAGCAGGTGGAGTTATTTGCGGGGCAAATTCCTAACTCTACATTCGCCAAGCTGCTTGATAGATTTGGTGAAAATTGCCGTTTGGATGGTTCTTACTTCTTGTGCCAGTATAACCACATAAAAAAGATAGCTAATATGCTGGAAAAAGTTCAAGGATTATCTCTTGAAGATCGTTTCAATTTTTGCTTCGCCCCTGTTAACATTAGAGACCCAAAAGCAATGTACCATCTTCTGAAGTTTGCTTCATCGTATGCACAAGCGCTGCCTGTTAATATAGCAATGGGCATGCCAAATTGTTCTGCTCGTAATGATTTAGAGCTCTTGGATCTTGAGACTAAGCACCAAGTGTTGTCCATGTACATGTGGTTATCTAATCATTTTGAGGGGGATAAGTTTCCATATTTCAAAAAGGCCGAGGCAATGGCAACAGGGATTGCTGAGTTACTAGGTGAATCACTCGCAAATGCTCGTTGGAAACCAGAGTCGAGGAATGCTGGGAAGCAACAAAAAGTGGTAAAGAAAGACCAAGGTCAGTTGTTAAGTAATGATAGTGAATTCCTCTTGCCCCCTTTTTTATTTCTTTATTGACTCCATATAAGCGAGCGTGAAATTTCCAATTAAAAAAGGAATACACAAATGACCTCTATGTCATATTGTCATGCATGGATCTAGGTCCTCCACCCCCCAATTGTCAAGAGGCAATTATTACCTGTTCTTTTGGATTTGCTACAATAACCTAGATGTCAGTTGTCACTTACTTAAGTAGAGACTTTGGATTTGTGTAATTGTGTAGATGAGGTGATAGCCATTTCAGCTCTTCATCCTTAATCCTCATTGAAGTACTAAAAATGGAAGGTATTAATTTCTGGTTCTGTAACTGGTGCATAGAAAGGACTTAATCCATTTTCCTTGAGGAGAAAGTAATTGTGTTACGTCAGTAGAACAAATTACATGGTTATTGGCATGGGAGGTTGCACAGCTAAAGAAAATCTGTAGGACTGCTTCACTGGTGGTACCACAGTGATGTCCTGTTGAAACTGATAGGTAATATGATAATAGCATAATAGTCCTTTTTTTTTTAAAAAAAAACGGTGGGTTCTGAGCCACAGCTTGCGCACACCTAGAGTATTCCATGGTACCATAGTGATGTCCTGTTGAAACTGATAGGTACTATGATGATAGCATAATAGTCTTTTTTTTAAATCACGGTGGTGTCCGGACCAGCTTGTGCGCACCTCGACTATTCCACCGGGAACCACCTATTCCCACCAACACATGTACTATGATGATAGCATAATAGTACTGTTATGAGACGAGGGAAGATGTTGCCACTTGGTTTCTTGTTCCCTGTACTGCATGCCATGCTTCCAAAGACCTATGTTGCTTGAACTCTCGAAAAATATTGCCACACTGGTGTCATACTCCAACAATGCACTATGTTTGGATGATGTAACACACCTGGCAACATTTTTGAAGAGTCCGAGCAACCTAGCCAAAGACCAAAGATATCTGCATCTTAATGAGCCTGAATCTTATTTTAAGTATACTGCATGAAGAGATGATAGGTTGACGAGGTGCATTGAAGTCTTTGAGGGCTTTATGTCAATCTTTTGCTACTTAAACAATTCACAGTTGAAATTATGTTTGTTATATCCTTCTTTCATCTTATTACCTTACGTGACCATGTTCAACAATATACGTATTTTCCCTGCGAGAGCCAATCCTAAGATGTCATGAACTTGCATATTAATTTGGTTCCTTTTACAGGAGAAACCAAGGAACAGCTTTGTCTCAACACCAGCAGCCACAAAAGATTGCAGCATGATACTGCTAGTTTAGCGCTTCGTGTACCATAGATTAATACGGGCGTCCAAGCAAAGCAGGAAGTCTTGTACAGCTCCCAGATACAGCAGACTAGAATTAGAATTATAACAAGAAGAGGCAAGTTTCATCCAAATGTTATCGTGTTTAGGTCCTTTTGGAGGATGCATAATTTGTCCTTGAACTCACTCATGTTTAGTCTTGATGCATCATGTTTATTAAAGGAATGAAAGATTCAGAAGAAAGGGTATCAGTGCTGCTTGTTGGCTTCACTTGTACTAGACTGACCTGTTCAATCATAAACTACTTGAGTGAAGCTAGAGATTTAACGACTATAAGAGTTTGTGATTCCAACACATAGAAGCTGCGTCAAAATCTAGCAACATCAAGCAGAGATGGATTCAAGATTTGAACTTGATGTGTTTAGCCTTTTAAATAGTTAGAACTGAACTCATTGTACTACAATTATGAGTTGAATTTCATATTTTTTAAAATTTAGTGGTTACTCATTCATATAAATGATGCATCCGATGTGAGAATCGAGAGGTGGAGGATTCTGATGCTTAGTATGTTTGTTTTGTTCGGTGAGCTATCTTATCTTAGTCAACTTAAAACTATTGGATGAGTCTTTTATGTTGGATTGTGTGTATCATGAATGTGTCTTGTTGTGAGATCAAGGGAATTTTTTGAACTATTTCAGGTTCTATATCAAAGAATAATGACTATAAGTTGTGTCTTTTCCTGTTAAGGTATTTTGCCTTTTGCCTATTCTGGTATTTGATGTGTGCGCATTAAGGTGTTTTCAAGCTTGTATGAAATGAAAAAGATTGTTCCACATGCTTGACATTTGCAAACGCTTCTAGAACTCGAATATTGTATGGCTAGGAAGATATAGTTACTTGCACTCATTGTTTACATCAAATCATAATTGAGTCACAAGTTGCCTCATTCCGACTTACTCCCTTCTTCCTCATTTCAATTTTTACAGTTCTCGTGTTTTGATAGTTAACTTAAAGAGTTAGTGAACTCATTTCATAGTTCATTTTCTCCACAGTATGCCTAGATATGCTTCAAAATGAGCTTTTACTTGATCACAAATTTGAAATAAGAAGTCCTAGTTAACTGGATGATAGCTGAATTGATATAAAAGTCTTATTATGTTAGAAAAGAGTTTCTCCAGTTTCATATACTTGTGCTGAGAATGAATTTCAGTTTTCTCCAACATTGGTGTGGAAAACACAACAATCACAGCAAACCTGCTGATTAAATTACAGAAAAAGGTACAAACTAGAGATCCAAGTTGTTGGTGCCATTTATGAGGACATTCACTGTGGCACATCAATTTACAGTCTTCTCTGCTCTCTTCTTTTGATCTCAATACAAAAAAATCCATCAATTTTAAAACTGATAACACTGGCAGGAAAAAGTGAATGGAAGAAACTTATTACAGGTACCGAGACCCGATGCTCATTTCTTTAGCAAGGCACTACACTGAGCCATAATCTTTGATGCCCTAGTAATCGCATCAGTCATGTAGAAATTCTCCACAGCAGGTGTGAATGGAGTTGCACTTACTTTTTGGCTGACTTCAGGTCTCAAAGAAGTTGAGAATGTGGCTGGTTGTCTCTCATCCACTTCTAGGAGATTTGGTGCAACTGTCCTAATTCGAGATCGGATTGCACCTAGATTATCATAGGGTAATCCGACACCTGCCACTTCAGACAACGCTCTTACTATCTTCCAATCATCCCTGGCGTCACCAACAGTGGGAACTGCTGGTAGTGTGATCTGAGCACATCCTTCTGTGTTTTCATATATTCCTTCTTTCTCTGTGAAAGCAGATGCTGGCAAAATGACATTGGCACGATACACACCGCGATCACCATGGTGACCTTGGTAAACAACAAAGGCATCATCTGGAAGTTTGTCCAAGTTCACATCATCAGCACCCATCAAATATACAAACTTTGCAGAATCAATGCATTTATCAGATTCAGGGACAAGTCCAAGATCAAGAGCGGCAGCTTGGGCAGCATTCAGAAGCAAAACATTTAGTCCATTCCAATCAGGTCTCACGACATTATTGTTCTTTGCAATAGTGTCAACAGCAGCAAAGACAGCATCCTTATCCTCTCGATCAAACACACCAGCACCGACGATGATCACTGGGTTCTTAGCATTTTTGAGAGCTGAGGAAAATGGATGGCATCCCTCAGCAATTTCAACTAGTGTTTGAGGGTCTGTTCCAAGATGTTCATGATCATAGTTGAAATCAGCAGCAGGCCCAACATAACCTACCTTAGCATTTGTAGCTTTGACTGTTTTGTGAATTCTGGCATTCACCATAGCAGCTTCCACCCTTGGCTGGAAAGTTCAAGAAGATAATAGCCAATAATCAATAGCATGAGAATAATAGATACACAGCTAGCTAAAGGTAATAAATTCCTAAATAAACTAATGTACAACATTGTCCTCAATGGAGCTATCATAAATCTTTTTCACACTTCTGAATATCATCTATGTGATTCGCAAAATTAGGCTAGCCAATTCAACAACATTTTGATCTTTCCACAATTAACTTAAGTAGCCAAACCATCAACTAGTCTAATAATTAGCACATTCAGTAGAAGTCAAAAATCATTCATTCCAGGAGGATAAAGTTTACCCCAATGACCATATTAGCACTTTACCTTATTCCTCATCAGTAACAAGAGGACTAGTTTCCCTCTTATTATTAGTTAGAGAGGAATGAGCTGGTTTCATCAATTGCAATCATGTACGTTCTCAATCTAGCCACCCTTCCCACTCAAAAGGACCCCCAGGGATTGTTTGTACTGTACTTGGGAACAGGGAAAGGGTAGGCATGGAACAGAAACTGAATGAATGATCATGGAGTTTTTCCATCCACTATGCACATATCGAAGAGATCAAGCGACAACACTTTTCCAAATTATAACCACAAAAAGGATTGAAAACATTTACCTGGGTTCCAACTAAGAGGAAAGCATCTGCTTTCTCCAAGCCACTAATGCTGGTATTCATAATATATCCAGAACGCAGGTCAGCATTTGGACGCATGCCATTTCCTTCACAAAAGATGTTGTTTGACCCCATTTTGTTCAAAAGATCTTTCAGTGCCATCATGGATTCTGCGTCAGACAGCTTTCCTGCAACACCAACAATTTCCTCTGGCTTAATTTGATGCATGACTTCAGCAACAATAGCCAGGGCATCCCGCCAGCTCACTGCCTGAAATCGTCCATCAGCACCACGGATCATGGGGTCATTGAGCCTTTGCCTCTTCAGACCATCATAAAAGAATCGTGTTTTGTCAGATATCCATTCTTCATTGATGTCCTGTGCCATTATGTGCAGTAACTCACTCTTTTAACTTACAAAATTAAAAGCAAAGGAAAAAACAGATGTAGAAAATAATAACTCTGAATACTACAACTAAGAAGTTAGTATACTGATAAATAAAAGTATCTACTTCAAGGAGTACAAAAATAGAACATTTTCAGAGGAAAAAACACATAAAAGAGAAATGATCAAGGGATCCAAATCATATCAAGGCAGTATTTAGTCATATTGACTCTCATAGATCTTCCTTCCGCTGAAGGTCGTATACGCTTTTCTTGAATAGTACAGTGCAATGGTAGTGTGTAAAATAGACATACTTGCAGCAGCAGTTGGCTGAAATATGTGAATATGAAGGGTGAAATATGTGAATGTGAAGGGCGGAATATGTGAATGTGAAGGGTGAGACATGTGAATGTGAAGAGTAGAAGGATGGGGAAAATGAAGTCTACCACCTTATAAAAATCATTCTGATACAATACATCATCAACCTATATTTTGCTAACTACACCTTGTAATCAGGTGCAGCCTCTTCATATTGGCTGTTCTTTTCAAAAACAAAAACTCCTCTTACTAAAGTATTCAGCACAAATTATCAAATTTGATCTAAACCGAGAACAAGAAAAAGGCAGAGCCTAGGGAACACTAAGCTAATGCACAAACACACTGGCAAAGTCAGATCCAGTTTTAAATCAGCTCTAAAGCTTGGGCTACCCTGAAACATTAAAAACTTTAAAGACTTCCCAACTAGAACAAAATGCAGGAACTGGAGACACACAGGTGATCCTCGTGAATAAGATAATCTACCATATATAAGCATGATTACTCAGTTCAGAGGGGATAAAATTAGAGCTCCAATAAAATACAGCACCTCATTTAATCGTGGTACAACACGCATGACCTCCGGACCTCTACTATCAATTCGGATGTTAGAACCAACAGCATCAGTCACATCAATGCTTTCTGTGCCCTTTAGCTCCCAATTTCTGGCTTTGAAGGCAAAAGGTTTTGATGTAAGGGCTCCTACTGGACATATATCAATCACATTCCCTGAAAGCTCACTTGTCATAAGCTTTTCAACATAAGTTCCAATTTCTTCTCCACTACCACGACCCAACATTCCAAGGTCCTCCACTCCAGCTACTTCTGATGCGAACCTGACACACCTGTTTCACAAGCAGGCCAACAATCAGAGGATACTGTGCTAGAGATATAAAATGCACTCAAGCAAGTCTTTCCTATTCCTCCTGTATCTAAAGCTTAAACCTAATAAATATTTTCTGTACTCAATCTCTCATACATGCTCTGAAGTTTTTTTATGGCTGTATTACCAAAGAGGACAAATTTTGAGGTTATCAGTGGAAAGGAATAGCTCAAGAAGGGCAGAAGCATGTCAGAGATGTGAAAGAGCCAGTTTAAATTGTTCTGTTGTAGGCTGATATAACCACAAAATATGAATGTTAACATCCCACAAATTATGCAGAATAGGAGTGAATTGGGGACGAAAGACTGGCATTTCTGCTAAGCCACTGGCACTTATAACACGCCAATGTCCACTAAAATTAGCACTCCCATCTTATCAGGCTACCTCTTCATTTTATTTTACTTTTGGGGGAGGGGGATAAGGTATTAGGCCTCTCTCTTCTTCTGATCATTCTTAATTAGAAATCACGTGCATAAGGGACGAGCATTTAAATGATTTTCCGCTCTAACTTGCAAGATTTTCTCATGAGATTTGGGAAACATAAAAAGAAACAATATTGACGGTTGGTTATGTTACATGAACAAGATGTGTGTACGATTCAGATTCAGGATGCAGGTATGTAAATATCCAGTATACATCTGTACCCTTTTTTGCTATTTTTAATCTATTATAAACCTGCACAAAGTAACTATACTCAAGTCACACCAGTATCAAGGTATATCAATGCACATGAAGCATCCGTGTACCATGGACGGTTCACGGTCGGCATGCCACACGTTACAACAATATTTATCAAGTTTTGGTTCAAGGTTGATTTTAAACTTCATTTCCACGAAAAATTGAACCACTCAAATTTTATGTTTGGCAAAAAGCACTAGGAAAGGTAAGGATCAAACACAGACCTCGTACACTGGATGCACCGGGTCATCACAGTCTTCACCAATGGACCCAAATTCTTGTCAACCACAGATCTCTTCATTTCAGTGAAACGCCCGCGGTCAGATCCAAAGGCCATAGATTGATCCTGGAGATCACATTCTCCTCCCTGATCACAAATTGGGCAATCAAGTGGATGATTCATAAGCAAGAACTCCATGACTCC
The DNA here is from genome assembly GCA_029582245.1 of Solanum etuberosum. Classification (NCBI taxonomy): domain Eukaryota; kingdom Viridiplantae; phylum Streptophyta; class Magnoliopsida; order Solanales; family Solanaceae; genus Solanum; species Solanum etuberosum. The sequence goes on along the minus strand of JAJONR010006679.1, from coordinate 24,913 downwards.
TTCACGAGCCTTTTTGGCAATAGGTGTATCTGTCTTGATCTTCATTCCTGTAAGCGTGATCTCCAGATAAATTTGCAAGGCTCGACACTAATGTAAATCCAAGGAACAGATGGCAAACCAAACAATAAAATGCCGATATATAACTCAACAATAACTACGAATAGGATCAGCCTTAACTATCAAAATGACAAGCAACGATGAAGTAAAGCGAAATGCACAACAGGTCAAGATGTTACTAACCCAAAGAAAACATTACCTACAGAAAATATTGAAAGTACCAGCTTCCCGTAATTCTTCCAAAAGGGAAAACTGAAGAAAAAAAGGTCTATAGAAACTTTTGTTTTGACAAGACTCAATTAATATTTCTAAAGTACTGATACAAGGCATGCAATATCACCACTCGGACTCTCGAGCAAACAAGCTCAAATGAACATATCATTAGCCCATAATTTATGGTTTTGTTAACTACAACTGTAACATGAAAAGACTTTACTTTTATGGTTTCTTTTTCCTAGGATCGAATGACGGTCCTTTTCCGGTTGACTCTTAATACAACTATAGAATTGCACATACGGGGACCCCGTAGATCATGAGTTTGATGCATATAGACAGCGTCTTTTGCAGATATGCAATGGGAATACTTCAGTTGGTTCTCAATTAAGACAAGCAGCACTAGTCCACTATTACTACTCAAAACAAAATCTTCCACATGAACATGATTACCATTACCATCCCATATAGTCTACTTCACTTAAGCACCAGTGTTAATTTGGAAAGCTCCCTTTTATACCATAGGGGGTCCAAATAGAACTGAATGGATATTGAGGATAGATAAAGCTGACGTTTTTGAGAGTATAAACAAGCAATTAAAGCATTAAATTGAGCATAAAAATACAAATACAAATCTAGATCAATAAATTATGGCGATACCTGGAAGTGCAGGCATGGCACAAGAAGCAACAGGCTTAGGAGATTTCTCAACCTCAACAAGACACATTCTGCAATTTCCAGCAATAGAAAGCCGGCTATGATAACAAAACCTCGGAATGTCAACACCAGCAATTTCACAAGCCTGAAGCACAGTCATACCCTTAGGGATTTTGACCGGGTACCCATCAACGAAAACCTCAATAACATCATCCGGATTAGGTAAATGAACTCGAGCACCACCAACTGGGTTTCTCTTCGGAAGATCTGATGGTGAGTCCGCAGCTGCTGCGGCGGCAGCAGCATCGGCGTTTTTGAGCTCCGGCGTGGAGACGATGGTGCGGGTAGAGTTTCGGATGATTCTAGAAGATCGTAGGGCTCGAGAAGCGAGTAACCCTAATCCCATTGTGATTGATCTTCAGTTATTGGAATGGAAAAATGGTGAGAGTAAATCTTTTTTTGGAGTGTGGAGAGCAGATGTGCTACGTTTTGGTTTCCATGGAGCAGGGGAAATTTGTTTGGGGGATGGAGTTCGGGTCGGGTTGAAAACGGGTCGGGTTATGAGATTTGGGCTTTGAGTAAAATGGGCCTTTTAGTTTTTGTTATTGGACCGTGCACATATGGCCGATTTTAACGATCTTGAAAATGAGTTGGTCTTGAACTTTTGATTTCTGCTTGCGTAGTGGCAAACTTTCAACGTCAGAAGTGAAACTTTGTTGAACTTGAAGTTTTGGACATAGAACAAGCGAGGTTAAGAATTTAAGACCATCAACTTTAGAGATTTATTCTTGTAAATCACTTGATTTCAAGAACGGTTGTTATGTAATGCGCAGTTAAGGTTAAATGTACAAAGTTTTGTAAGTTTAGCTACTCAAAATCTAAGTTTTGACTATGAAATCGAATTTGAAAAGAAATTCGAGAATGAGGTAACAAACTTCAGACATGAGTATGAAGTTCGACTACCAAATCAATTTTTTAATTTTATTTTTGTGGTGGTACGATGATGACATGAGACATCATGTTAAAGATAAGAGTGTTGGATTCTTTTTTTCAATGATCGTTGTGTCCAGATTAGTTAGCATGCACCTCAACTAATTTTATAAGATATTTGTTACCTCTCATTAGTGACGGGTACCAATGAGTTAGATTCTTTCAAACACAACTTATCTGGGATTTTATATCAACATTTAACACAACATGTAAGGAAGTACAACAACATATTCAATGTAATCCCATAGGTCCGAAAGGGTATGATGAACTCAAACCTTACCCCTACGGCCCTACCTTTTGTGGGATATATGAAATAAAGATTGCTTCCGATAGATCCTCAGTTCAAAAGGAAGAATATGCAAGAGAATGAATGATGTAAATGACGTGTTAGAAACTTTAAATATCTCAAAGCTTGCAATTTTACACATCAATATCGTCCACAACAGCGATGACAATTCTTCGCCCTGCAGAGCATTTTTCGACTGGCGTTTTAAGCAGTAATAACAGCTAAGAATTACATTTCCTTCTCGTCATTTCGCGAGGATGTGTGTTACAAGCAATCAGAATGCTATTTCACCAAAAATAAGTTTTTATCAAGAATTTCTAATCTAATCTCGTTTTAGGGCCTTTGTAATGAAGGCTTTTGAAATTACTATTATAATGTATGACAAAACTGTGACAGTGATACCTAACAGCAGAACCAACAGGTCAAATCCAGTGTCCTGGACTGTGTAGACACGAAGCCTTATTGTATCCCAGTTACTCTCTGTCCAAACAGGGTCAGCTTCTCCCATTGTATCGGAGGAATTATGAGGTAACACCTCCCAAGTTTCATACTCGTACTTCAATCGAGTTGAGTATGCTGGGACATACCTGTTACATTTGATGGATAAGTTCAAAGCAAGAGCATGTATAGCACTAAACAGCTACAGAGTATCAAGCAATAAAACTGGTGTAAATTATACTACGAGGATAGACTGAAATCCAGTTACTGACCAACAAAAGCATATACACTGAAAGTCAACAATCATCATAAGCTTTTTTTTGAGAGTACTCCAGCGTTACCCTTTGCCTTGTTTTGTTGGAACGAATTGGTAAGCTGACCAAACCGTCTATTTTTATCAGCTAATGGAAGTCAAAGTAGGAATAGAGGCGAATCAAGGATTTAAACTCTATGGGTTCAACCTTTAAGGTAACCTATTTGTATTTTTAAAATTATGGATTCAGACCTACTAGTTATTGCAGTTGAACAAGGCGTCGCAATTCAACATCTGCCCCTGAGAAGGACAAGCATACGACAGACTGAACAGATCGGGCTTCACATTGCTTTGTTGTTTTAAGCAACATAGCAATGGCTTTTACTAACATATAAGCCGGCATGAACTGAATTTCAGCAAATTAAAATTGTGGAACTACCTGGTCGTGGAAATGACACAGACACCCTTCCCGTCTGTCTCTGCTTTGACACACATTTCCCCATTGCCACTGCAGCCCTTCGGACAAGTAGAGCTCATATTCTTTGAAGGGATAGCTGTTTTATCTGCCAGGAAATTCCACACAAACCGAGAAACATCCCCCACATTACCAAGATATGGCTGAGAGGAAGGTTCCCCCAGGACAACTCCCACATAATGGCTTGGGCAACTTGTAGAGGGAGCAATGTAGCGATTTACCAGTTCACATGTGATGCCCGGTTCACAACTTAACAAGCAGCCAAGGAGTTCTTCAACCAAGGAAGCATTTATGTTGATGGTATTCAAAACTGAATGCTTTATTTCCTTCTTATCGCTGGCCAGAATGTACAGACTTCGGGCAACAATAGAAGCGGCTGCCACTATGGCTGAGGAGTTTATATTTGCTGCTAACATGGAAAATTATTCTAAATTAGAAAATGTTGTGTGATTCTACAACACAATGAATTAATCCAGACAAAGGCAAGGAATCCAAAGAGTGAAATAACAACTCACATAGATCATCCAAGTGGCTGTGATAGAATTTATTAGTAAAGGCAGCATCGAAGTCTTCAAGGACTACCCCAGAGGTCTCTGGATTCTGTTTAAGAAGAAACAATAAATAAGCAGACAAAACAAACTCACTTAATTTATACAATTCCCTCTTTTCACTGATAGCAATTGATTCCTCTACCATCAGCATCAACATTCCTGCAGTCCTCCATCAAGGCTTTCACTAATGTCCAGTAATTTGAATATCCGGATTGCTCTTCTAAAGTTCATTATCCGAACTTCTGCTCATACTCTAGTAACTCTATATTCTTTTTAAAATAAAATAAAATCAGTATACTCTAATCTAAAGTAATAAAGAAAGCGCAAACATCATTCAGACATTACAAGGATGTTACCAATTCCATTATTCCCTTCATCCATTTTCCTCCACCATCCTGTTCCTCCTCTTGGTGCCCCCACCCTCAGCCCGGAGGACCACCAGCACATCAGAGTCCAAAGATTTTTTTTTAAAAAAAGCAACATGACAGTGGAGCATTACAATGCCGAGGATGAACCACCAAAAATCATAATAAAGATGCAATTCGTGAACATAAAATGTAGAAGAAGAGAATTTTACCAGGAAAACATTAGGATGCTCTTTCTAAAAAAGCTACACCCAAGCTTAATTTAGCATAAAAGCTTATTGCATAAGGTTTAAGGGGGAGGCTAAAAAGCTGGCCCAGAATATAAGCCACTAAAGTTTTGAACAAGCCATACACATTTACTAAAATATAATACAGGGCATCAAAGAACTTTGCACAAAATACTAATGGCAACTGAAACAGACAATGCAGGACTTCTTTTTGTTTTCTTGAATTTACCTGTGAGAGGTGACAAAACTAATTTGTACACGCTCTCTGTCTCTCCTACCTTCATATTGTTCATCATTTATAATTACCTTTGAGATGGAGAAAGTGCACTGAGTAGATCAAATTGAAGATCATGGAAGGCACAAAGAAAATATATTATCATTTATAAAAGAAATACTGGGGAATTTTCACCACCTTCTTCAGAAATGACATCAGTGAGGACGGGGGTAACCCTGGATTTGATTTACTGGCCCTTGAGATCTTAATGCTTTGAGTCTTAAGCGAATCTAGAGCATCCTTGAGGGCACTGAAAGTTCCATTTGTGGCACTCTCCTAAAAAATTGAATCATGTGACAGTATGTAAAGTATTAGCTATGCTGACTGAAGTATCAAGTTTTTGAATATTAAGCAGAAAGATAAGAAGCTGGCTGAATAAGAAAGCATCAAATATGTGGTGAGGATAGATATAAATCGTTTTGAAGTTCTTCAATATCTGGGTAGCAGTGTGTTAATAATTTCAATATTTGATTCCCATGAAGCATGCAGGATTGAGGACTGTTAACTATACATATGATTGACATACTTTTACAGCTTAAATAAATCGCCAAGATGAGAATTCAGGATATCATAATGTAACTAAACAATTATACAATTTTTTTACAACAATAAACAATTATACATTTTTATAGCAACTTACTTTTAAAAAATCATAATCATAGAAAATTATATATTTTCATAGTAAAAGACTAACATGTGCAACAGCAAAGGGGAATACACATATTTAATACAACTTAATAAACAAATTAGCAAGCAGGATAAAACCTTACCGTTGTACTATGAGCAAAGAATGTGTTATCATCCTGAGTGAAACCCTTTCCAACTGATCCAATTTCAAGAACCTATACAAACAAATTCAGATAGAACACTGGTATAAATGAACATGTTCGATCTGATTAGTGATCTCTCAATACATTAACATAATAACACAACTTGTAAACAAACATATTTCATATGGAACTAAAAGAATCCACCTAACATTAACAACCACAAGATACCCGGTATAGTTCCACAAGTGGGGTCTGAAGAGGATGGGGTGTACGCAAACCTTACCCCTAACATTAATAGATGTTAAATTTTCACATTTATACAATAAATAGACATTTATACAATAATAGATGTTAAATTTTCACATTTATACAATAAATAGACAAAGCATATCTAGAACTTGCTGAAATGGCAACACAACCAACAACACAGCTGGTTGGGATAACAATCAGCAGAAACAAGATATCACTAGAGCAAAAGGGTTGGAATCGATAACAATGTAAAATTTACTTGTTGTGTATTCAGACCCCGAGGTTGAACAAGTAATTCTCTGAAATATTTGTAACATCTAACTCTCTCATGCCAATAATGACCTCATATAAAGAAAATACATGTCATTTTTCAAGTTAACATCGGATATTAGTTTGACCATTAATGCACTCTCGCAAAAGTTGTGCAACAGAAAACATATACCGTTTCAATTAGTGCCAAGTCAAGTCCACTAACAGCATCAGAATGTTGATCAAGCTCAAGAAGAAATCTCCTACTGCCAAGGTAGCCCCAGGCCTCTCCGGTGAAAACAGCAAATACAAGCTGCAGAAGGGAAGTGTCACAAAGCGTGCATAGTAGTGGTTACTAAACACTATCTGATGCATACATATTACACAGACAAAAGCTGGTAAAAGATTCTCATGATAACTGTTTTGGAAAAAACCACTAAAATAAGAAATGCTTAAATTATTAGCACAAAAGCCTGTATATTGTTGTAGCTGGAGATTATCTCACAGAAATTGCACTACATTTTTGGTTATGAAACGTACTTGCTCCGGGTCCAAAATCTCTTTTAGTTCGAAAATAAAGATATAATGCACTAAAACCAGAACCAAGAGGAAAATTAAAACACTAAGGGAAACGAGTACAATAGGCATATTTGATAATTAACAATATGGCCACCTGTTTATCAAGGTCCCCCAAGCCATCAACATGTGAAAGAGCATCCACCACAGCCAGCAATGAGATCAACCCCTAGAGAGAAGTTTGTTCATATGATCCATGGTATTAAGAAAATATAGAAATGCAACAATATTCTAGCTTTGAGAGTAGGAAAATTGAACAAAGTAATTAAGAAATCCATTAAAACAATGATACAAATAGCATTTGAGAATAAGCAACTCACAGATATAGGTGAATCTGCACCAATGCTTACGTCACGAAACAAGGAAGCCGAATCCATAGAAGCCACAGTGAATATCATAGGCTTTGCCTTCTTTGACGATGAGACGATTATTGGTGGTAGCGCTGACCAGACACTGCAATTAGAAAATTACACATGCTATAGGTAAGATATCGAGGTAAATTCTGTAGGGAGGAGTTTCAGAACCGACATACAAGATAATGAGTATGCACCAAGAACTCGAAGAAGGCAAGGCAAAAACAAGAACATTTTAACATTCAGTTATCTGTAAAACTAGAAGAAAAGATTCCATGTGTGCACCACTATCAATTATAGGAACATCTGACAACAAGATACAGAAACATCCACCCAGGACCAGGAGATGCAAAGCCAGTACCACTCACCTGTGCAAACCAAAAAATTTCAAATCCAATGTACAAGATTCCATGAAGAAAATGTAGAAGTACCAGCATAATATCACGAATTGTACTATTCTACCATCAGCTGAACAAGGAGTGGTTTCCTCTTATTTAAGTTTACTGAATTATAAGTGAACTCAAGATCACCAAATATAAGATGCCATACAACAGTATCAACAATCAGATAAGAAACCAAAGGAAAGATGCTAAGTAAAAAAAAAAGAGGGCAGCCCGGTGCACAAAGCATCCCACGTTAGCATCTGCACAAGATATCTTATATACTATTCAATGTCAAGGTCAAAACCATACTTGTGATATTAATATTATCCTTCACTAAAAAAACCAAGGTAAATCAAAGATAATCCTTTACTAGAAATCTCTCATATTTTGATAAGGAGAAATCTCTCATATTTTGATAAGGAGAAATCTCTCATATTTAATCTAGTTCTAGCTGGGAAACTGAAAAGGAAAGGGATACTAGTTCAATCTGTTCAAGAGTACAATGAGTATCTTAAGAACCAGATAATTAGGGCAGAATCTCACCTGTACCCACCCAATGGAAGGCAAGTCTGCTCTCTAAGACAAGATTCTGAATCCCGAGTCCCAGACTTTGTTGTCTGATAAATATAACACAATACAAGCAAGTTTCATAAGTAAAATATCAGATACCTATCCAGGACTTTTTTTAGGACTATTTCCAAATCTTTAGCGACATGAAGAATCTTTAACCTGCATCACAAGATCAAAGTCGGCCACATCTACAGTGGATGATTTCTTTCTCTTTTCATTTCTCAAAGCAATCTGCACCATATAACAAGAAGAAGATACGTTAATGAAAATGTTTGTGGGACACTTCCATTTCAAAATATGTCACTCTTCTTCACACGGACAAAATATAATGACAAGTATCTTCGATACCCTCGCCCTCCAATTTTTCATCTATTGAGTACTTTGAAGATAGTAAGGTCTATTGTATGTTGACATATGAAACACCTTTAGAAAACAACATTGGGGAAATTTCGGACGGCAAAAGTTCTAGAAGAAGTTAGTAAGCATCCAATAGAAGGCACTCGTAAGTCTTAATTAGTAATTATTATAGTAACTAAAGAAAAAAATGTGGAGAAGAGATTTACAAACATAAAAGACATAACAAACCTCTTGCAAGGCCAATGTGCTACTGTTTGAAAGCAAAAATACAGGAAAATTGTAAGCCTTCCACATCAATCCAGATCCCTGCAAGTTGAGGATGACAACATTTACTTTATCTTACAGGTCCCCATAATGCAAAGTTGAATAAAAGGACGAGTCGTGTACAAGCGGTTGCAAAAAACATGTATTTATTTATTTTGATGAAGTTGATAATTTTCCATTGCATATAAGATGCATACAAAAGATGTAGAACCTTACAAACACATAATTCTTTTCAAAGAGCATACAACCGAGTGGAATATCGTATTGCTCTAGGTAAAAGGACACTGATGACAAATTATTGAATCATTATCCCCGATTTCATCCTTAATGAACCATAAATCTTAGAGCATACAAGGCAGCTTTCCAATAATTGGTTTAGAGGTTTCTTGCGTTAAATCATCAAGAAACCACAACAAAGAAGATAAAAAGGAATTTCGGTGTATCGTTGCAGACTAAAACTTATAGCCTAATCTGTTGGCTCAACAATCAACAGATCAAAACTAAAAGTTTTGAAAAAGGAACCATATAATTCTTGGGATAAGGCGCATGAGGAGCTTGTAGATTTCATTTAGCTTAACATCAAGCATTAAGGAACTTAAATGGTATATTTGGATGGAAGCACAGTGATGAAAAGGAAAGCACAGGAGTTTAAAATGCACAATTAGTTTTTAAATTATCAGTCAAACAAACAGAAGTGTATGATCATAATAGTTCTCCACAACATACAGTTGGGTTCCATTCAAACTTGCCACTTTGATAAGGAGCGAATTCAGCTTGCGGAAACTTTTTGTCAGGAGAAAATCCTGTAAACGAAAAAGGACCATAGTAATTATTCAAAGTCTTTAAAAGAATAATAACTTAAAAAGAGAAACTTAACTTAAATACTTACCTTTTAAGCCATTTTGAAGCTGAGAACCTGATTCAACTAATACACCAACAACATGCCTAGAAAAATCTGCATCAATCGATAACCTGAAACACAACACACCCCCTGAAATCAATCAAAGATAGAATGGTGTGCCCATTGTGCTAAGGCAGAAGTTCTACAGAGCAGAAAACTTGCACACTAATCAGATGTATGACAATGACATCTCCATCCAACAAAACCTTTTTCTTTTTCTGGAAAAGGATCCAGATTTTGTGTTACACTATGATGCATACACATCATCAAAAGGCAAATTTGATGGTGACACAAAAGCAAGCATCTCATTGTCAAGAGCATGCATACTCGTGAGAAGTTAGACATAAACACCTCGCTCACATGCCCGGCAGAGACCAAGATGCTATAAATGGTAATGTTCACCCTTTAGCTAAACGAAATTATGAAGCTTCTTCTCTCAGTCAAATGAATATATAATAAAAAGTCATCAACAAATTATAGCATCTGATAATTAATATGCATTATAAATATTCTGTAGAATACAAAAAACTTTATTAGCCTCTATCATGTCCAAGTCTGCAATTTAATGTACCTACTTTAATAAAATCCAAGAAGTGAGCCAGCGTCTGACAACTATCTTAGCAAAATACAACTTGTCGTTTTAGGTGACCACTAAGTAGTTATTTACTCTTCAATTTGTTGGCACTCTCTAAACCAAGAGTCCCCCCTATGGTCTACTCCTAGTCAATATAGCAAACAGGACCAAAACTTATCAATAACAAAATCACCACATCATTTAAAGAAAGTTATATGTTTTTAAACTGGCAGATTTTGGAATTATTGTTTTCCTTTTCTTTGTTTGACTGGTCAACATTTGCTATCATCTAGAAATTCAATTGACCAATCTATACCAAGAGAAAGAGAGTATAAGGTGCACATTAAACAGGATTAAATAGTGGAACAGTTTGGTGTACTGCAATTCCATTTACCATTCAAAGAGGCTCAACTAATTGGCAAATGAGGGGAGGACTTTTTTAGTAAAATACTAAAAAGGAAATAATTTTTACATCCAAAGGAAGGCGAAAGATGCATAATCTTGTCCAAAAACATTACAAAGAGAGAATTTACATGCCTTGCAAAGAGATCCTCAAATTGATCCACAGACACCAGTAATGCAGATGGCTCAGCCAACTTATTTTCAGCCTTGAACCTAGTAACGGGTGCAACTATGTTGGCACGCCCAGGGTCTAGCCATGCACAAGAAGAGTTGGACAAGAAAATTAAAAGCAGATGAGGCATCTCATAGACCAAGAAAAATGCAACTAAATGCATACTTCGTACTTGAACAACCGATCTCCCCTGAAAGGTTAAGCAGCCGTACACATGGATACCCGTCAATGGCCATGTACATTGACTTCTCAAGATCAGGAACTGACTCGAAAGAGTTCACTTGATCTGAAGCTGTTCAAAATTAATAACAAATTCAAAAATATATTATATAAAAGTATCACTAAGAAGCTAACAGAAGAAAGAAAGACATGCATTATAATTTGGCACTCCTAATAGAACTCTGCATAGGAAAATGCTTTCTGAAATGACGGGTAAAATGACATAAATTGCAGCAGGCCCAATTCTTCCTTAACTACCACACACAAACTCAATAATCCAATCAAAGCCGTTCGCCTTAGAATGACTAAAAATCCCAATATCGTTTTGTGCGCATTGTTACGGATTTCCTCCAATAAAAGAAAAAAAAACCCGAAATTCACAAAACTCTTTTCATAACGTAGCTGCATTAGCTTCCTTTCTTGTGAAGTTAGTCATGCACTTACGCTCGAGTATAACAGAAGGCATTCCAATTACCCGAGGAGATGATCTACGCCATTCCAGAGGTAAGTTAGTTTCCATATTTAAGTACATGAAATATCTTACTGTCCAAAAGCTACCTCTTTGAAATAGTTCTAAGCTCAAACTTAGTTAATTTTCCGCTATATAAGTTAAAATCTACATCTGCACTACATTTATCATAAAATCATTTTTTTCTTTTTTTCCCAGCTTAGTGATTTGTTAATTTGTTTGATAACAAAAAAAATGATCAACATATCTATCAAACAGTAACAGTAACACTCCATTGTTATCAAAAAATGTATTATTTTCCGAAGAACCAAGCTGCTGCGAAAAATAAAGATTAAAAATACATATTAACAAAATAACCGGAGTAACCTGAGAGGGAGAGGAAAAACTGAGCAAGTAAGCAGATGAGGAAGACGAAAAGCTTTGAATCGTTCATGGTGGAAATGAAGTGGTGTTGTTGTAGTGAAGCTTGTGGAAACACTAAACCCTAGACCATGGACTCGATTCTCTCCGGTCCAGAGCTTGTGTTTTCTCTCTCCGGTTCAATGGTTCAGGATACTTAGATGTTGACTAGTCGGAGAATCCAAATATTCCGGTGATCGGAGATCATCGACGGCGACGGGGAGCTGGAGTTTACTTCTACTGAATTTTGATAATTTTTTATGTGGACGAAAATGGAAAATAATAAAATTGCTTTATTACGTTAACCTCCCTGTAATTTTTTGAAATTACATTATCTACCTTGTGGCTTTTTTTATTATCGATTTAGTCCCATCTATTGGGCTTGATATTGTGCTTCAAATAGTACTGATTTTTTGAAACCTCAAATTTGAAAGTTGAAACGAGTGTTTGTCGAAAATGATTTTTTTATTTTCGTGATGTAAAGATTTTAAGATCTTACTTGAGAGTTTTCATTGTTACTTTCTTGTTATTGTAAAGATTGAAGTTTGATGGTAACTATTCATTATTCATAATTAAAGATGGTAAGTTTGAATCTATTTGAAGCGTTGTATCTTCTAAAACACTTCTAAGCACAAATTAGAACTAATCGGATTCCAAAACAGACCTTATGTGAGAATTAAAAAAATACTTTCTCAATGAAGGCGCTAGGTCATGAACTTTTTTTTACTTTTTTCCAAAGTTCAACTCCGAAAACATGTTTGGCCATAAAATGCTGGAAAAAAAATTATTTTCACCTTTTTTCAAGAATTTTTAGAAAATTTGAGAACAACGAAAAGTCGTTTTCACTTGTTTTACTTCAAAAAAAAAACTCTAATGTATTTCATGACCAAACACCATTTCAATTTTCAAATATTATTTTTTACTTTAAAAATAAGAACTATTTTTTATTTTCATGATGAAACAAACACCTACTAATATAACTCCAAATAGACGAAAAAGTACATTCAACTCATAAATTAGGGACCAAACCCGAAAAAACAAATATCAAACCCGACCCGACCCCAATCCCCTCCAAATTTACTTCGAATTTAGGAAGCAAAGAATTGAAATCGGAGAAGATTAAAGCGCGATAATCTATCAACCCTAGTAATCAATTCTGCTATTAACAAGTAAGTGAGCTTTTTTCTTCTTAATTTGTATTAAAATTCAATCGCCGGAGCCTTTAGTTCAATTAAGTTGAAGTGTACGTACAATTGAGCAGGATTTTGCTGAAATTTTCTGCATTTATGTTTTATATCATTTTTTCTGAGATGAATAATTAGGAAAAGGTGTTTAATTTAATTGTGTTTTGCCTTTTGGGTTTTTGAGCAAGCTGGATTTTATCGAGCTGAATTTGTAATAGAGAAGAGTTTCGAGAATTTTATGGCTATTTATACCCCTTTTTCATAGAAAAAAGACTTCTTTTGTTGTTTTATCTGCTGTGTATTTCACAATTAGAGATGTTTTGCTGAAAATTTTCAGGCCATTTATACATTTCTTCTTTTCAAAATGAGGATTAGCAGAAGTGTTTTTTTAAATCTTTTATTTTGTACTCTTGCTGTTTTGATCATCTAGCCGAGGGTGATGGGACCCCTTTGATGCTTTTTTCGCTTTATACCACCTCCATCCTTCGGAGGTGGAAGAAAGGGTACTCTAATTTGAATACATAGTAGGGCCCTACTGGAAACGGCCTCTCTAGGGTAAGGTTTATGTACGCTCTATCCTCCCCACAGACCGCACTTGTGAGATTACACTGGATATCTTGGTGTGCTTTGATAAGTTGAAGTTTACGGTGTTGTATTCACAATTGGAATTTTTTTCCCTTAATGTTGTGTAAACTTTGAAAACGTTCTGGCTTGTTATATATTTCTTTTCCAATGAAAATTAGGAAAAACGGTGCTTTGTTATTGTATTCATTTACGTTTTGTGTGTTCTTCTAACTGTATTTTTGGTGCTGTATTAACACAGAGCTTTGGAATGGACAAGAGAGCATTGTACCGGGCAAAGCTGAAGGAGCAGAAGCAGAAGCGAATTGATTCCCCTCTTGTAAGGTATTATATACAAGGGAGTCGATAAAGTATTAAACTTTTTTGATATTTTCATTTCTTGGTGTTTGGTTGTGGTTAGTAAAAGACTAGATTCCCTGCTATAATCCTTTAAAAAAATCATGTACGAAAACAAGCTTTCTGAAAAAAGTCTTTTCCATCCAAAGATAGATTGAGCATCTGGAACTCTATGTTTTTATTTTATATGGTAAGGATACGTCTAAAGAGTATCTGGAAACTCGATGCTCATAAGAAGTAGTAGATAGTGATGATGATTTTGTTGATAGTTATGGCAACATGTTGGTTTCTAGAATTTAGCTTATGGCTTCACCTGCAGTTGCTGTCATCTTTGTTTAATACCCAAATCATTGTCTGTGAGTGTGCTCTTGATTTTGATGTGGAACTAGTTTGTGTTTCAAGGTCTGAAGTTTTTATCTGCATTTGAGTGTAATGTTGATGTGCTATTTGTTGTATTTGGTCTTTTACCTGATTGGAAGTGATTGCAACCTTTACTTAAGGTGGTTTTGTATTTACAATCCTAGTTAAAGGTGCATGGTTCTCTAGTTTTACGACATGTATCGGTGTATCATGACAATGATGATCTGACTTTGTCTAATGTGAAGTTGTCGGCACTAATTTTTCTGGATCTCAATTCTCACTGTGAAGTCATGCTTTATTATGAATTGTGTGAAACCACAGGTACAATGAGCACGATCAGCCTGTATGTAGAGTATGTGATATTGTTATGAAATCTGAATCACAATGGCCTGGACATCAAGCTTCTCGCAAACATCATGAGGTAAGATCTTACTGATTGATGTTTGGTCTTAGCTTTTTGCATACTGGAATCTGGTGCATGCTAGTTGAAGCTTAGTTAAGTGGTCACAATGTAGTCCCCAGTTCTTAAGAAAAAGGTCCTTTCAATCATGCTAAGATGAACACATTAAGCCGTTTGTATCTTAATATGAGCATCTTTTTTTGTTTTTTCCTTTTCAAATTTGAGCTATGTTCTTAATTTGAGTATAATCATCAGGTAAAAGCATGTTGTGCAAGCTAAGTTGTCCATACCAGACTTGGCTGCTTCATAGTCATCAGTTCCCTTCTTTTCTTAATATAGGGATTTTTCTCCTTCACCATTCTCCAACTAGCTATATCGTTAGTGTATGTGTTCATCATGAACTCATAGTTTTGGAATAGGTCTACAATTAAATTTGCTTTGGCTATTGTAGAAGTTTGTCTGTATTCATAGAAAAAAAGATTCAAGTGGGATGCTGGTATGAGAAGAAAAAGGACAAGAAATTGATGGGGATAGTGTGCTGTGAGTCTAATGCAGGACGATTGACAGGTGACAGGGGATGAGGAATTAGAATGGGTCTTACTATCTTTTGAATATAAATTTATTTGAATTTTTAGCTAACAGGGAAGAACTCACATGGTTGGTGAAAAAGGCTGGGTTCCACCAATTTTTTATGAGTCTTCTGCTGGTCATCTATGGTTATCATGCATGTAGTATTATATACCCTTTGGTGTGCTTGTTAAGGACCTCTTTAGTTCTTGCTACTCATCTCGTGTTTTGTCCCCTATAGATGTTACATGTAAGATATGTACTTCACTCTTCCCTGCTAAGACAGATTGTTATGTATGTACAGGCCATAAATAATCTCAAAGCTAGTGCTGCTGCAGCAAAAAATCCAAACAATGTAAAAAGCGAGCCTCCAAAGGAGTTGCCTAAAACCAAGCCTGAAATTTCTGAGGGCGTAAGCCGTAAAGAACCTGAACCTTCTGCTGCAATGTCCAAGCCTCGTGCATCATCTATGCTTCCTCCCAATTTTTTTGACCAGCAAGAGACAAAGAGGCCAAAAATTGGTAAATGCCTCTGTCGGAAGTTGCCTTTTTATACGAACTTTCTGACTAGTCACCAAAAATAACTTTCTGAATAGAAAATTTTAAACAGTGATTGTGGCATGATGCTATCTTCTATGCTTTCATGATATTGAAAAAAAAGAAGACATTCTGTGAGTTTGAAAGTCGTAATTCTTATAAGCCACACACACTGGATGTATGGTGAGTCTTTGGGTCCATTTGTGTACGTCTTCTTGGATATTTGCTTAAAAGGAAGAATATGTTACTATGAGAGATAGAGAGGAAAAGGTGGAGGATAGGTAGAAAAATCCTCAATTTTGCTGCTATTTGGTGTGCCCTGATTTGTCCTCTCTTCTATACTTTGTATGGAAGATTTGTGTATACAATGATATCCTTATCTCTGATTTAACTTGTATAAACTTTGTAATGAATACTTGGATATTCCAATATAAAAGTTGTTTTACTCTCTCGTTGTCAAGGATGACTTATCTATTCAGTTTTCATGTTTCAGAGAAAGATTCAGCCAGGTTGGGAGACCATGTATCGAACAGAGATCCTCCAGTTTCAGATCGCGCTGAAGAGGTTGAACCATCTTTGGCAAGGTCTAGCATTCAGGGCCTATCTACTTCCAAGAATGCTGAGACTAGAAGCATGGAAAATCAGCGATCTGGTGAAAATGGACCGATGTCAAAAGTGAGTTCTAGTTCAGACGCTAAGCAGGTCAAAGGAGCTCTCCCTGCAGGTTTCTTTGACAACAAAGATGCCGACTTACGTGCCCGTGGTATTACACCGGTCAAACCAGATGTCAAGTAAGATTTGACAACTTGTTAGGCAGGCCTTGTTCCTTACTCTTTGATTGTTATGGCTTTAACTGTTTTCCTATTTTTCTAATACTGGTAGACCTCAGATGGGATCTTTCATGTCTTATCCAACTATTTCTTTAACCTGAACCAGAAAGCCAATCGCTACCAAATATGAATAGACTATCCAAATGAGAAGCACCACCTTCCGCTGGCAATATATGCTGGATAACGCCGGATGTGTTCTCTTTCAGAGTCACAAGAGCTATAAGGCTCATTTCTCTTCCATTTATTCCTCCAACTTTCAAATAGTATAAATGTTCTCCTGGATTGCAGCCTAGGCAGCTCCACTACCTCCAACTTCTTCGTGATTACATTCAAGTAGATGTTCTGAAACGGACATGGTTCAGTGGTGCAACTGAATTGAGCATTGAACCGCTTCTCAGTGCACTTTAGTCTGTGAAATGTCTGGAAATGTATGGTGGTCATATCTATGTGGTGTGATTCCTGAAGCTATTTAGCAGCCTTTTTTTTTTTACTGCTTTGAACGTAATAAAAAAGCATAGCTTGTGTATCAGAAGTAAATTTATTCTTTCTATTTTTTCATCAGCTCCTTCACATTTTGGGGTAGATAAAGAATCTTACTCTTCATAATTTATATGACTACTGTATTCTCTCGGTGTCTTAACAGATCTAGTCTCAGTCCTTGCTCCTCCAGGGAAACTTGATGTTAACTTTAATGACTGCATTGCAGGGATGAGTACAAAGAATTTGAGAAGTTAATCCAAGAAGACTTAAAAGAGGTTGACAACCGATTAGAAGAAGAAGAGGTCATCTTTTATTTCAATATACTTGTTGAGCCTTCTGTAAATTTTCTATTCTGTTAAACCATGTTATCGACCCACTTTGCCATTTATCTTGCAGATTGATGCTGCAGAAATGATTGAAGAGGAAGTATCTGTTGAACAGAGGTCAGTTCCTCAAATGATAAAACTAATTTAGTCCTTTTTTGAGAAATTCTTTATATTTTCTGTACATGGTCCGAAAGTCGATATAAACTTTTATATTGCACGACTTCAGGGGCTATAGGGAAAGACTTGAGATGCTGAGGAAGAAGAAGCTGGAAGTTAAGGCTGCTAAGTCATCGTTAGGCAGCAAAGAAAGTAAGGTTGCAAATAAGGAGTCTAGTGATGACGAATCATCAAGTGATGATGACAGTGACGAGAATCTTACTGTGGACTGGAGGGCAAAACATTTGTGAAGGTGCTTGCCCATCTATGCTCGTAGTACGCAGACTCTCTAGTTTCTCCTTCATCCTCGTATTTTGACTGTGTGCCCAATAGAGTAGTTATGTTGCTCTCATGCTAAATATTTGTCCTTTTGGTTGTAGATAACAAGGTTTTGCCTACTTCTGCAAGTCACTAAGAAAATGAACCAAATGGTAATATGATTGTTGAGGAAAGAGATGAACAAGTCCAGACTGGAAGAAACGATACTGTGCTAAACAAGTCGAGATTGGAAGAAACGAAGAGTGTCGTGCTGCTTGCTAGAGAAATTTTGTACTCTTATGAATATGTTTCAAAATTGTCAGCAAATCTACTTTCATATACTTCGTATGCACGCATATTGAGGCAATGAGGTTATTCCTTTGCACATAGATGAACACTTGCAAGTTGTAACAATGTCTTTTTTGGTATTCTCTTTGTTTACACTGCAAATTTTAATGTCATTCTTATGCAATAGTGAATAAACCAGAAAGTGTTGCAGCCAAAATGGGGAAAATTTTGCAAATACTCAATTTTTTGAGGTAGAGTATGATCTGCGTACATCCTCCTCTCTTCAGATTCCATCTAATGGGCCTATTTTGAGTATGTCGTTGTAATTAATGACGTTAAATGGTTGAATTTGAGCGGATTAGAATGAATTGAGTTTA
This sequence comes from Solanum etuberosum, assembly GCA_029582245.1. Lineage (NCBI taxonomy): Eukaryota > Viridiplantae > Streptophyta > Magnoliopsida > Solanales > Solanaceae > Solanum > Solanum etuberosum. The sequence goes on along the minus strand of JAJONR010006679.1, from coordinate 6,540 downwards.
ATTAAACATGTTTCCTAATATTTTTCCAACAAGTTGTAATATAATGTCTACCAAAACATTATACAACAATGACTCATTTCATTGTCATCTCATTTACATTAAAATTGATCCACTTCTATCCAAAGCAGACATTTTATAAGTTGCTTTACTTTTCAACAATTAATTAAACAAATATAATTTAGTTTATCACTTTGCTCATTGGTTAACAAGTGTCTGAAGAGTTCAGAAAACTCTAATACCACTAATGACTTTGATATATTACTAAATTAATATTCACCTCAAAGTGGAATTCAGAAAATGATTTATTTATTTATTTTTGGTTAACTTTTTAAGTGCTTGTTTGCTAGTTGTCTAACATATGATAATAGTTAATAATAAAATTCCATTTGATAAGCCAACCAAGATTTCTACTGGTCTATTTTTTTTCAAACATAAACCAATCTTGTGGGCTTTTAAGATTATTTTTTTCAAAATAATAATAATAATTAGGGGTCAACTCAAAATGGGTAACACAAAAGAGACAAAGAAAGGAAATGGATAGGCCAAAAAAAAAACAAAGGGAAAGGGGGTGCCAAGGAAAAATGATAATTTAAAGAAAATGGAACAAATAAATATGGACAAATGGAATTTTGAAACGTCAGTTTACTATCTGATCTTTTACTTTATTGGTGTAACTAACGATCCGAAAAAATAACTAAATATTGACTGTATACGAAACTTAAGAAATATAATTTTCTAAATTTATAATCTAAAACTATAATAACAATAGTATGTTCAGTGTAATTTACGTTTGGACCTAATATGAGAAAGATAACAAATAGTAACATAAAATTTAAAGAAACATTAACCAAAGAAACAAAAGGAGTATGTGAACCACAATTACTAACTCATTATATAAAAACTTTACATTAAAGAGTTTGTTCCTTTTTCTAGATCTTGCATGAGAGGTTCATGCAAAAGGAGATGTGAATAAACTCCTTTTCTCTTTGGGTACATAATAAGAAAATTTCATGACCACAAGATTTAAGTATAATTATCTATATCTATATTGAATATAATTAAGTGTGTACCTCAATTGTTCTATTCTATATCATATAATTCTATTCATTAAGATTTGAGGAAGAAATCATTAAATATATTTTCTTTTGCTTCTAATGAAATCTAAATCTGAAACTACATACTTTATTGATTATTAATCGCACACACCTTCAGACCTCTATATAGATCATTTAATTATAATTTTAGAGGGTTTTTGTTTGAACTTATTATAAGTATTTATACTTTTTTTGTTTCTCACTAAATCTTAATCGCTCATTGCGTGATCTATTTTTTGGGAGCGGCGCTCCCAACAAGGTATTTAAGCTTATAAGTATTACTAGAAAACATGAAATTAGCTATGGAATTTATTGGTAATTCCTAATCAACCTGTTGCTAAATAGCTCCTACCTAATTGGACTTTCATATAATCCGTAGTTAAATGGAATTAGCATAATTTTTTTATTATTTAGCTATGAAATTTTATTCTTCGCCAATTAGTTGGTGATAAGTCAGTAAATCTATAACCCCTTCCCATTCCATTTTCATCATCTTTTTCATAAAACAATAATGTTAAATTTTATATTAATTTCTTCTAGATAACTCTAACTCTTTCACATAACAAGCCTAATTAGTGTTGGATTAATTAGAATAGCAATTTGTGGTCTTCACACACTACACTATATAATCTAATTAGCCATGTTAGGTCATGAACAAATTAAATTAGCAGCTAGCATCATGTATGGCTGTTAAGCATTACTCAAATAAAAGTGTTAAGTGGGTTTAACACTTTCAACTTGGTTTAATTTGTTAATTAGGTCACTAAGTGGGGAGGTTTTCATATCACCACCATAAACCTAAAAGACACATTTGAGTTTGATGTTTTTTTTTAAGTATTAACAGTTAGTGGTTTATGCCTCCTTAGATTTCCATTAGTATAGGCCCATTTGTCATTTGTGGTTTGAGTTCTTTTTATAAAAAAATAATAATAATTAATCATCTAGTATCCGAACTTCACTGGCCTGACTATTCCAGATTCATGTAGAGTAAAGCCTTAAGGAATTTTTGGGCGCAAGAAGTTTTGTGAAGATGACTGAAATTTTCAAATTAGACTTCAAGTTGATGTGCGGCGTTTTAAGAAAGCTGCCCTACGTAATTCCTATCTAATAAGGTTGAATAAAATTTAGATTAGTCTTGTTAAATTTATTCTCGATGATTCATTCATTCTCAAGGCTCAAACTCCATTATTAAAAAATGTGTTTCCAATGGCATCCATCCATAATTGGCTCGTCGGAAATGTTTCTGTTAAACTTTCTTTCGAAAATTTTATATATTTGTCGGTGTTTCGACATGAACGTCGATTAAATCACATTTTTTGTAGTGTCGAAGACAAATTTAATTAAGGGTGGTAGGAATCTCATCCATCTCATCTAAATATTTGGTGGTTTTTTTTTTAGTCTTTAATTTGTTTTAAAATGTTTAGACTTTATATCTTTCTTGTTTATATTTTCAAATTAAATATAAAATATAGAGCATAATTAGTTTTGAGGTTTAATTTATTGTCATTAAAGTATAACAGTTAGTGGTTTATGCCTTCATATATTCCCATTAGCAGAGTTTAAGGGGCTACATTACCTTACTAGAAGTGGAGTTAATATAACCTTTGGGATTAGAAGAACTAATTAAAGTTGTTAAGCAAAAGTAATTAATCAAACATCACTCTCCAATAAGGTTTAATGTGGAGTTTAATTAATTATATATTAAGTCAAGCAATAAGATGAAGTTATTTATTTTATATTTATGTGTTCAAGCTAAACATATTAAATTCATAAGATATAATAAGAGCACTTAGTTTTCTAGCTAATTGGTTGAAGAGGAAAATTTTTTATACTCAAGGTATAATTAGTTTGGTGTTTGACTAAAATTTGGATTCCTACGGATTCTCATATCTCTGCATTAAGACTCGACTAGATTCGAACTAGCATAGAAAAATTCCATATAATAGGAGGCAATCTTTAGTCAAGAATAAACGAGTAGTTACCACTTCAATATATTTTTTTACGATTAACTTCTTATGCCTCGAGATCTGTGCTGGATTCTAGTAATAGATAAATTATTGTATGTTATATAGTTTCGTGTATTGCAAAATTAATCCAATACTATTGGATTTTGCAAGTCAAATAAATACAACATCGTATGTCTAAGTTTTTGTTTTATATATCTTCTGACATGATTTTATTTTCAAAAATCACCTTGGCCAATTAGAAATAAGTGAATAATATAATCATTTTATGAACTAATTAGGAGAAAGTAAAATTAAATATGCTCGTAGTAATTAATTTGAACATGTCAAACATGTATCTTGATATTACGTGCATCTACCTAATAAAAGAATTCATTTGTTTCTGAATAACTTCTTTTAAAAAGACTCCTGCTTCTTCGGTGAATATCTTGGTAGAAGATATGATTTTTTGAAATTGGAGTTCATTAGTTTTTAACTAAATACATAGTACAACAAGAAATTTTCTTATATGTCCAACTTTTAATGAATCAAGATAGTCGTTTGTTTCGATATAAACAAATGTCATTTCAAAAAATCAAAATCAAAGTTGATAATTATTTTTTGAGCTAAAACAATAGTTAAAAAATAAAATGGTACGAAAGATGACATTAGATCAAAATTGGTTAATGGGAAACTATATTATTACGAAAATGGTAAATCTCAGTGGTTCTCTTGTTCCCATGCATCTTTGTTACATAATTTTACGTAATTAAATTCAAATAGCAACATTTATATCATTATAAGTTATTTTAGCCCACAGACACTTATGCTAATTGTATTATTAAATTAAACTTCTCAAGTGTTTTCATGACACCTTGTTTGGTTGGTTGTTATATTCATAATGTATTGTATCATTAATTTAAATACAATGTTTGTTTTGATTGTTACTTAAATTTTATTGTAGCGTATTGTTTAAATTCTTTCATTTTGTGTAACGATCAATTATATTTGTTCTAATCACATTGATCATTACCTTATAATATTTCCTTCTTATCTTATCTTTAGTTATTATTTCATAATCTTATTTTAATCTTTATCTACCTTTAATTTTCATATGTACTAGTAGCTCTACCTCATATATTTTTATTTTTATTTTTAAATATATATAGGTTTATTATTCAAACTATAGATGAATGACATTATGTAAACGACATAGAACGAAACAATCTATCAAAACATTATATTCATTAAAACAATATAATATAAAATAATGTGTAATTAACACCATATACCATTTTGTGTTCGAATTTCAAATCGAGACGTTAGTGGATGCTTCTAATCAATAGAATGGAGCCTAACGAGCATAAAGATTTAAAGACACGTGATGTCACATTTTCCTATATATCAACTTAAATTATTAAACATAAAACATTTTTTTCCAAAATAAAAATAACAATATGGTTTTTTTTTTGAGTTGCATATAAATAGCTAGCCATCTACCTCTTTATCAACAAGTTTATCAAATCTCTCTCTATATATAATTGAAGCCGTAGATTCTTCTTCACGGCTGAACTTTCTCGTGAAAATTCATCTTCCTTTCCGACTTTCTTATTCGTAGTAAAATCAATCGAATTCTCGAGAAAAGTTCTGTTCTAATATATACATCAAATTACATTCGAAAACTTCAAATTTTGTATTAGGAGGGAGTAAATTGGTATCGAATTGATTATATGACGAGAGGTGAGGAAGTACTGGAGATAGACATTAATGGAGGTCGAGCAGAGTATGAAATAGAAGATATGAGAGATAAGATGGAATCTTCTAGAGGAAGTCGATTTAAACTCATCGAAAACGATCTCGTTGGAGTTGATTTGTTTAGTCGCCGGAGAAGAAAAATTAGCCGGGAAAGTTTACTCAACGGACTTAAGGATCTCTCTCAAGGCTTCGTTATTCATCCTGATAACAGGTCCGTTCAACTAACTCTCTCTACAGCGCGTTTAACTTTCTCTCTCTACTGTAATGCTACAGTGGTGAAAACGTGATAAGTTTACTTTTTTTTTTGATAAAAAATAAATAAATCTGTGCTTGTGAAATTAGAAGAGAAAACCGTTATTTAACTACTTTTTGAAATTTAATTCGTACTTACTATATATATATATAGAGAGACAATTATCTATAAGTATAGTTTTTTTTGTTATAACTAGATTTTCACATTAACTTTACGCGCATTTCCACTAATTTTCATGAGATTATTGTTATCTTTGCATCAATATAAACATCAAATAACTTTGTTTATCAAGATTTTTGACTATGTTGGACGTCGTGATTCTCATTATAACTACCTCATTGACTATTGGATTATCTCCTTTGAGTGTTATATATATATAATTTTTGGTATAATACATAAACGTGTCATTTAACTTGGTCTCGTATGATATTTATGCCCTTCAACTTTCGGTGTGTACAAATAAGCAATTAAACTTGTATAAAGTTAAATAAGTCTACATGGTATTTTACGTGGCAATTCACGTCTTACGTGTATTATGCCACGTAAGATATGTGTATCTACGTACACTTGTTCAACTTTATTCAAGTTTAAGTATCTACTTGTGTACATTCAAAGTTAAAAGATATATATATTAGCTAAGACGAACTTAAAGAACACATTTATGTATTATACTTTAATATATTAAGTAAATCCATTATATACATTATCTGTAATCTGTATATATATTTCTTTCGTTTCAATTTATGCGTTTTACTTTCCAATTAATTTGCAAATAAATTAAATTTTAGGGATACATTCATATATATGGCGTCTAATTATGTTTTGGAGGAAACTACTAATTAGTAATTGGTTTAGGAGAAATGTTGACTAATTTGACCTTACATATGACGTTTCTATAAGTAGCAAACCAATATTGACCACATGAACAATTTTGAGTGGTTATATTTGGAACATTTGGTCAGGGAAATCCAAAATTCTATTATTAGTTGGATAATTGATATCACTATTACAAAAAAAAAAAACGCAACATTTCGATAAAAAATTTATGGTCAAATTCGTTAAAATCTGGTTCGTCGATAAATAATAAATTTATTTTTTTAAAAAAATTATGAATATTTCTTTCTATGCTACATAATCATCAGCAGACATATATGTTCAACTGTCTAACTGAAAGCAATTGATGTAAATTGTCATCTTCTAAATGTAAGAATGTATTACCTAATAATCAGACCTTTTTGAGCATAGTTGTACTATAAATTTATGGTGAGGTATGATAGGTTGAAAATGACATTCATCAGTCTGCCTTTCTTTAATTAAAAGTTTTGAATTCGAGTTCTAGAAATAAAAAAATATTAATATGGTCGTGTTTCCCTATTTAATGAACCTTCATGACGAGAATTGAGATTAGTCGGGATTTCAAAATGGATACTGATCAATGAGTGGAAAAAAGAGCGCAAGGAGATTCATCACTTGAAAATACAATATTTTTAGATAT
>JAJONR010006678.1:0-60859 GCA_029582245.1 Solanum etuberosum | reverse complement strand
CTCAAATTCCCTTTAATTGGGCCAGATCGATATTGGGTTTGGCCTCACTGTCAATAGAGTTAGTATTATTAGAGTAAGAGACTAGTCATTAGTGTCATTAAATTTAGTTTTTCGGTTAAACCGAATTTAATTGTTAAAAACCTAAAACCGAACCGAATAACCGAAATATTAAATTTTCAAATCGAAACCGACCGAATAAACCGAAAAATCGAAATCGAAATTAAAAAAATTCGATTCGATTGGTTTTTTCGGTTTGAACCGGATTATTCCCAGCCCTATGTACAATTGTATAATGATTTAATTCATGTAATTAAGGAGGTTTCTTCCAAGTCCAAGACATGGACAGAATAGGCTAAAGATGAAGAATATCAAAATGATGGTAGCGAAAGAGAAAGCTTAACATGAGATTAACTCACCAATTTCGGGCAGTAATCTAAACCATAATGCACCTATTTTTGTGCCTAAGAGTAGTGAAAAAATTACAATTTTGGTGGATACTTCAATTGGTAGCAATCAGCACCATAAAGAGTATGGTATAATGACAATTAATAGGTCTAGACAACCATTGATGAATTCATTGAGGCAACAACCAGATCAAGGGCATTTGTGACAATAAGAAAGTGCGATTACAAAAAAAAGAATGAGTCAGGGGCCTTAGCGTCGGGACTTAGTCCATCTAACGCTTATGCTATTGATTTTGGCGAGAAATTTTTGATGAAGATGAAGAAGACAATATGTTAGACATATGCTTTGATAAAGTAGCTAGGGATGGAGATATCTCACCTAGGTAACAAAGAAGTGGAAGCAACAAAAACAAAAAGAAGACACATGAAAGAAAATATAGTTGGGATGGTAAAGTGACTGGTGAGTTTTTTCCAAGACACCTATCAATGCGACTGGCAAAGCAGAATCATATGACAACGTCAATACACCAGGTTACTTCAGACGGACAATCTATCTTTTTAAATTTATATGTTTGTAAAAGGAAGTCCGAGTTTAAAAACTCAACTTTCTTCTTGACTTTCATATTTTTGCATTATTTAAGTATCCTCATTTGTAATACAAACTCTGTGGTGATCAAAAGATATCTAGTTTTCTCTAATTCTTATTTTCTTCATGCTTGTCAATTAGTAGAGGTTTGATACTTCATTATAATTTGGTAAGGTAAGGCCTATCGCCCCCCCCCCCCTGCTTGTACTTTTCCATGAGTTTTTTTTATTTTTATTTTTAATAAAACGCCACAAGACACTGTCTAGTGGTATAAATTTACGGAAAAAAAAAAAAAGAGAAGACAAATTTGAGGCGAGCAAAGAGTAGCTGGAGAATGCTACTCATTAGCAATGGCGAACAACCTTGCCTAGCATGGGAAATAACATTAAAAAAACGGGGATCGCCAAGTATTCCTAGACCTTCAGCCGGACAACCACCAGTGATGAATCGGTTTTTAAGTGTGTTTTCGTTTCGAGTAATAGTTTCACATAATTAAAAATTCGATTAATTTCAAAAACTCTACCTAATTCTCAAATAGCAATCGTAAAAACAGTTGTTTGAATTTCTTAGCTCAACAGTGTTTTTCCATGCAACGAATAAAAAATAAGCTTGTAATAATACTCCAAATAGCTTTGGAAAAACAAAGATTTAGAGTAAAGTTGAACACCAGATTTTTTCTACTTACAAAAAATTGCACAACTTGGCAACTTGATCACAAATACTAAAAAAGCTACCAGAGGACAGACTGCACATCTTCACATGACCGTTTCATCAAAACTTTGCTTGCACTTTCTGACATCAAGATTAAAAAAAAAAATAGAGTCAAACAAATCGATTTTGACATAAAAAAACTATGAAGTCAATGACAAAATCCTACCTTTCTATAGAAATGCATGTGCTATCTTAAGTTTTTATTCTTTATAATATAAAGCATTTGGTATGGATTAATTTGAATCGAAATCTCTAGTTAACGATAGAAGAATCTCATCGGGTGGTTCATATGTAGAAGCATAATTAGAAAAATCTGATCATTTTTAGTCAAAGACCTTAATGTTTGTAGTATTCTCGGGACGTCTTGGAGATAGTGCAAAATATACATTCATCAATTGTCTCTACAAATATGATTATGGAAGTACAGTTCCATCTACTAGGACTCTTCATGAATCAAAATATAAGTAAGCACATTCCCCCTCAACTAATATTTTTTATCACCGTGGTGTTCAGAATAGTTTTTGTGCACCTCGATTAATTCTACAGAATATATATCACCTCCCACAAGCAACAGATTTTCCCCCGACTATTTCCCTAATAACATTTCAAAAGACCTACTCAAATGATATCCTGCATGAAGGTACATGGGACAAATGGTTAGGAGATAATCCAAGTGGCAAAGGACACTAACCAAATGGCTTTAGTGCATGGAAGATGATATACAAGTGGCAAAGGGGACCAAAATACTTTTCTTCAAGTATAGATCATCACTAGGCATATAAAGTGATACATCATCCCCTGTAGGCTGTAGCATATTACACCAGAAATCTTTGCCAATCACTAGCAATCATTAACTTAAAAACTTATTCTGATTCTCTTTCTTTTTTTTTTCTTTTCTAAAGGTCCTAATTGTTTCTTCTCCTATTCTCATTTCCTAACTTGGTTTATTCATTTAGTATTTGATTTGTTGTTTCTGCTTTCTACTTCCTCTGAATTCTTTGGAGTCGTTTGATTTGTGTGATAACTGATAAGAATAATAATTCTAGGTTGGGAATTAGAAGGTACTAGGAATTTTTTGATATTGAAGAAATCCCTTGTGGGTTAGCTTGCCCAACCCTAACTATGCTCACAAATTCAGAACTTAGGGTTCACCTTTTTATTTTGCTCCCACTTAAATACCATGCTTCAGTCGGTCACAGATCAAATTTGTGACCTATACCTAACGTGCAGTACATGTGTTGTGTCATTACCACTGAACTAAAGCCCTATTGGCCCTAGAGGGTACTAAGACTTACCAACGATTATATATATATATATATTTGGATCACCTATTATGCAAAAAAGTTCTCCACAAACTAAAAAGGCAATTTGCACACAGTAATGATACAGCTGGACTTAATAAGAAACATCAAATGTGAAACAATGGAAGGTATTGCTGATTGGGGAAAAGCTGCTTAGAATAAAGATAAAAGATAAATAATGTTCAGAGATAACATTAAAGTATGCAGATTGGAAAAAAGCTGCTTAGAATAATATATATATACTGTTCAGAGATAACATTATTCAGCTAGAACTCAAATAATTTCTGATCAAATCATTTTTACTATGCCTCAAATATTCTAATTATACAATAAATCAGGGAAGTACATGCATTGCTTACTACGGAGCAGCGGTAACATTTCAAATCTAGACATCAAACAGCAATCAAAGTGGAAATGAAGGCGTTCTTTGTTACTCATATGATTTTGAAGTAGGGGAAGTATTGTTGCAATTGCACTATTCATTCCCATGGTGAACTGTCAATTTCATCATAATTCAATTGATGCATCTTGGAATGCTAAATATACCATTCTCAACGGTTGTAGTCTCGAGCACGCAAATCGTTATCTGCTTTCCCAATTGGGGATATTGGGAGAGCTACATCATTTATTGCACCAGCTCCAGTCTCCATGCCTATTAGAGGATCAGATTCATCTTCTTTGGTCTGTAATCATTAAAATGGAAGTAGAAGTGATGACATTAGTTGTATGAATAGTCAAGTACTGTTTTATACGTCCGACAATGAAATAAAATGGATCTGATGAAACAAAAGTATCATGTTATACCTGAAGTTGTACTGATGCTTCTGTAGCTTTTTTCTGACCTTCACGAGTGCAATAATATGAATAAAGAACCATTCCCATCATAGCAACAAAGATCCCAAGAATATTCCTCCAGTTGAATGGGTCATGAAGTAAGATATATCCAAAAGCTAATACTAGACAGGTTTTAAGATGGCCAAGGACTTGGTAGGTGACAGGGGATGTCTTTCCAATTACAAGGAATGTGCTAAAGTTAACAGAGACTGAGATCAAGCAGGACATAGCAATGAAAGTCTGCACTTAAAAAAATGAATTAGATCAGCAGTAAGGACATTGTCCAAGATGAGTTTATAATGCTTACCAGCACCTGTGGCGTATATCTGAAGGCAAATACATTTTGCTGAGTCAAAAACTTATCCAGAAACGGACCAGAGACGAACAAAGTCATGGCTTGATAAGGACAAGATTGATACAACAGTTGTGTTGAAGAAACCTTGAACTTCTTCTGGATGGTATTGGTCATCTGAAAGAAGCTAATTAAGAACTAACTTGAAGAAAAGATGTATGGACCATGACGATATATGGATGTGTGTGTGTGTGTGTGTGTATAATATATATAACATAGGTTAAAATCCATAAATTGTTCAGATAATCATCAATTCACTACAGGAAAAGATCTAGGCATAGATTGGAATCCCACTTTTTGTTTTTGCAGAGGGATTTCCCTGACTATGTATCCACAAAGCACCATCCTTGTTGTTTATATCAGTTACATCCTTGCTTACCATTTCAAAAAATATGTAAAAGAAGGAAATGAAACTCCAAAAGCAGCAGGTATAAAAAGTTCTCATACCAAGGAGTTGCTTGGTAATGCTCAAGCTTTATGACATTGAGTTGAGATCAAATAAAGCTAAAATAGTATAGGATATGAAGTTTAAGGTCATCTAAAAAGATATAACAAAGCAAGTTAATGTTCAAGGTAGAATACATAGATAACATAAAGATTTTGCATCTCCATATTAGTCTTAGAAGCTAAATATGAAAAGTGATAGCATGAAGATGCATCCATCACTAGTTAGCAAAAGACCTCTTATGACCCACAAAACTTGCCATATATGATCCGTATGCAGCTTGAAATATGCAAAAACAGTGCAAACAATGGCAATAAGGAGCCAGCTACTTTAGAAGGATACAATTTGAGCAACACAAGTGGTAAGAACTGCAAGGAGTGACAAGATAGAGCCCAGGAAGTTCAGCTGTAAATCAGTTACAGTTGCAATTCCAACACCCAAAAGAAGGACGCAAAGAGAGAGTTGAATGCTCCGACTGTAATAAAAAAAAGAAATTTCAAGTTATAGAGAAGAAGAATCTTATGAGAACCAAGTCTAGCAAAAAGTTACATAGCTAAAGCAAAATCCATTATTGCCAATATAAAAAAACCATCAGTAGATGAAGTACTTTCCCTTGGACCATCTTAAAATAACCAGTTGATTGCTTAGGGAAACATGATTCAGTCTTTACACGTTTCGCTAAGAATCAGTTTGGTTGCCATAGTCTGATTTAACAGTACTGGATCATTATAAATGGATTGGTCAGTGAATTCACTTATCTTGGCAGCTAATTCAACTTTAGGAGTTATCCAGTTCACCTTTTACTCAAAGTTGCAGTGCAGAGGAAAATTAGCAACTCAAAGAGGAAAAAGCATCAATCAAAACACTGATTAACCCAATAAAAATGATAAACTAACCTGAATTTCTTGCTGAGGAAAATTGTCTCTAAAAATACAGTGCATGGTATGATTGCAAGCTTCGTCATCTAACACATTAGTGAGAAAGCTTGAATTCAGGAAATTCATTATGCAGCCATGTTATCTGAAATAGAGATGAAGGGAGAGAACGCACCTGATAAAAACCAACAGAATTGAAACCAAGGCTAAGGTTAAGCAACCCAATTGAAATTCCATTCAGAATACCAAATCCAACTACAGTTCTTGGATCAAAAGGTTTGTGTTCAAATAGCTTCATCCATAGCGCCACATGGAGGGAGCAAAAAGTGACCAGTAGATGCCAGCTCGTCAAAGTTGTAGCTGCCATAGAACAAAATTTATAGAGTACATTGTCATCTCATCTCTATCCTGGAACTTATAACAGCCATTAAACCAACATGAAAAATCTAGGTAAAAATAGTAGATCTTGATTCTAAAGTGGTTTGAGCATGAATTTGCAACCACAAAGTATTATTCACTGCAGTTTAATAGTTCAAAACTATCTAAACATAGGTCATACCTTTAACTAAGAATCCAACCACAGATTTATCTAAAGACACTAGTATAGAGGGAAGACTAACTTATTCATCCATCGGTGGTTAGTAGGGACAGTATCATGTCAGGACAACTTTTTATGTCATCAAAACGAGAAATTAGTAAAGAGGGAGACAAAACAGAAGCATATCCAGCTTGAATCTATATGTTATCAAATTGAGAGGATGAGTTGAAAATCAAACATAGCTGCTGGAAATGAATCTTGGGCCTAACTCAACCCGTAGCTCATGAGGGGAGTATTGCACAAGTCATATAAGGAGACTACCTATCTCATTAACAACTGATGTTGCTACTTTTTCATTCTTCAACAATAGCACGAAAAGCAAAATTTTAGCATGAAAAGCAAAATTTAATCACGTATTCACATTTGGATTCCGTATTCAATATGACAAGCATCTTGTAAAATGCTGATCCATACAATGACAATTAACTCACCAAAACGAAAACCTAAAGAGCTCATAAGCGCTTTATTGCATATCACAATAGATACTGATGAAACAACAGATAGAGACAAAGCTCCAATGGTGCCAAGCTGAAAGCGCTTGTTCTCACTCATCCTTTCGGCTACAGCTCCTTGCTCCGCTAATTTATCTAGATCGAACAACAAACACAGATAAACCTCAACATTCCACAGCAACAATCAAATGAAACAAAAAATCAGTATGTACAAAATCTCACATCTGAAAGAAATACTTCCCAAAAACCAGCAACAAATTTGATCCAACACCAAAAATTCTTCACGCTACCATTTTCAAAATTCCGTATAATTACAGATCCAATCAAGTTAACAAGCCTCTATATGTGTATTTTGTATAGATTTGAGAAATTTTTCGACTTCAATTTTAGGGCAAAAGGTTGGGCAGTCGGTTCCAACTTCCAACTTCAGTTTGGTGCAAAGCGAGTGTATACACAGAGTTTGATAATTTTGTATTCTGGAAATGTGAGTAAATTATAATGTATGCAAATCTCAGTCAAAATCTGAGCAGGGGGAGTCTGATGGAAGGGACGTGCTTGCATCTTCAACAAAAATATAATAATTAGTCTCTAAATATTGAAGGTTAGTACGGATTGGTCCTTAAAGTTTAATACTGAACATATAGAGTCCACCAAGTTTGGAATTTCTTTGTTACTTTTAATTTGATCTAACGTTTAATGATGTCTATCCCATTAAGGAAATAAATTATTCCTTGAGTATTATATGTTAGACCAAATATTTTCTATTTAATGTCTGACCATAAAAAATTTAAATAAAAAGTTGTATTTCGAATTTGAAAGACATTCAAAATCTTGTTTTTACTTTCACTCTATTTACAATCAAATATCAATTATAAAAATTAAAAATAAGCACACCTCAATCTTCTACTCTAGCTTTAAAAATTTTAAATATAGTGAAAGAAATATTTTGAATAGTATGTTGTAGCTCGTATATGGAAATCTAATCTATGACATTATATAGTTATCTATTTTGGGATAAAACTTTTTTGGAAAAGATTTAATTGTATGTTTAGGTAAATTAATCAAGTGGGGTGATTTTGATAGTTTTTAAAAATTGAAAGGTACAAATCATATTTAGAAAAAGTACATTTAAATTCTAAGAATAATACATAAATATGGCCTTTAAAAATTGACTTCAGTTGACATTTATGTCCTTCAGCTATGTGTGTGCACAAGTAGACACTTTAACTTGTATAAATTGAATAAGTATACACACATGTCCGACATGGCATAATACACACAAGACGCTACATAGAATACAAAATTGTCATAAGGACGTCACATATGACGAATGTGTTTATTTGTTCAACTTTATATAAGTTTAAATATCTACTTATAGACACTCAGAGTTGGAGGGCATAGATGTCAGTTGAAACCAAATTAAATGTCATATTTATGTATTATGTCAATTCTAAATGTTCTTAGTAAAGAGTATGACCAAACACATTTCAACTCCAACTCCAACTCTAACGTTCATTTTTTTTTTAATAAAGTGAATTTTTTCGTGGTCAAAAGTCCACTTAATACATGAAAAATTGCAAATATGAATCTGGAGTCCCTACAATTCTTTTATTTCAAATAAAAAAAAAATTATGTAATATATAATTAAATCTTACGTAATATTATTTTAATTAGCAAGGAAGAAAGGTAATTTTTCTTGATTGGTATTGAAATGAATGGTTTGGAATAAGCATATTTTGTTCTTGTTGTAATGCAACGATTGTTATGTTAATTCAGATAGAAATTAAAAGAAAGTTAGAGCAGGTTTGACATTATCGTTAAAAACGGTTTATTTTTAGAAGTATTTTCATAAGATAGCTTTTGAAAAATGTGCTTTTAAAAAAAATAATTTGGCTAATTCATTTAAAAAGTGTTTTGATAAGCAAATTCTGTTTGACTAATCTTTTTAAAAAAAAATGTTTTAGAGAGTCAAATTACGAAAAATGACAAGTATCAATGTAATTCTAATATTAAGATTATTTTATAGAGATAAACTATTTTAAATTTCTATTCCAAAAGTTTTAATTAATTTTTTATTTTAATTAAGTTAAAATGTACCGTTCAAATTTTCAAACAATATTATACATAGATAAATAAATAAATTAAATATTAATATAACATTAACATTATGATTTAAATATAATTAAAAATATCAAGCAAACTAAATTTAAAAAGTATTCCACAAGTTAAATCACTACATACGAAAAATAATATTGTTTTCTTAAAAAGCATTCTACATAAATTTTATTCTTTTTATTCCTGCAAAAATATGGTTGTTACAAAAAATTATCATAGAAAAATAAAATAAAAATTATTGAATGAAACTTAACCAAACTTATGATATGTGCTAATTAATTAATAAGAGATATATATTGGTAAATATGTATATATAGGGTTGTTATTTCAATTTACTTTATTCATGGAGACTTTATGACAAAGAGGTACCATAAATAATAGGGTTCCACCCTTGTCTTATACTACTCCCGCTCCCTCTGTCCCTAATTACTTGTTCATTTTGACAAATTAAGAAAGGATAAATTTTTTTAATCTATTATATCCTCAATTAATTACTTTGAAAAATGTAGAATTTCTTTAAAATCTTAAGTTTTTTAATTCATCCACTTCATAATTAATAGGGGTAAAATGGTAAACTCGCTATGTCATTTGTCAAATTTATTTTCTTTAATTTTATAAGTCAAGTCAATTTTCTTATTTTTAGAGAAATTTATTTTACTGTAAAAAAATTCAACTAGATAAATGTAGAAAAATTGATCATTTAAGGATATGATTTAATGGTTAATAAATGAAATGAGTTGAAAATTATGATGTTTCAAATTTAAATTTAAATTGAAAGTAATAAAAATGTTAGGTAATTTTTTTTTATCTATTATAATTTTAGTGTATACAATTACTTTAAACTTATTATTGGTGGGAGATGTGGAATCAGTTATAAAAAATACTGAAAAATGTATTTTTACCTGCCAAACACATTTGAGGGGAAACAATTGAAAAATGGCGGAGCGTGAAAGACAAGCAGTAGTGGCGCGTGAAGATATGCTGAACTAAAGCAGCCGCATCCACGTCATAATTACCCCCACACGGAAATAAAAAAGATGTTCTCATTCTCATTGTAATCATCGATTGGTTCGTTGAAATTTTTAGTACCAAATTAGCTTCCTTCCATCATGATTATGGACTTCAACATACCCTACTAAGGAATCAGATTTTGTTTAGCTATAGGTATAAGAATGCGAATTTCTCTATCTTCCTTCTTCAAAACTTCAAATTTTGGGGTTTTGTGGTGTGAATTTTGATACTTTATAGTGAAATTCAATGGGGCATTCCGACGATCTTTGCAACATAGAAGGGAACGGAGATGGGAGAGGTAATAACGGTGCTTCCGGTGCTCCGTCAACATCAGAGGCGTCTAGCTCTGCTTACAAGTTGTTCGGCCGGGAAACCTCTTTCCACCAGATGATGGGCGGCGGAAAAGGTAAATTCCTCTATTATTTCCTAATTTCATGTCAAGAGATCAGTTCGAAGACTTAAATAAATTCACTCAAGCTCGTTAACTGTTACGCCAAGCTATATAGAAATGAAACTGATATTTTGTCTGAAAATATGATCATATAACTTATTAAATATGAATTCTGAGTCTTAAATTTATGATTTTATGTTAGGTTAGCAATTATAATGTATTGATCCAAGGACTAAGACTAGGAAGCGTGTAAAGTGAAAAATCATGCCTGTATATGATTATCTTTTATGCTCGTGCTGGAAATGCCTGGAACTGTGGCCCTGCAGCTTTATGGTTGAACTTTCTGATTTTATTCATGGGTGTATAGAGCTTAATAACAACTCATGTTATTACTGGTTGAATCACTTTTTTATGCGTATTTCTCTCTTGCCTTGTATGAGGAATGTGTTCTAAAATTAGATTTTGTTAGTGGAGCTCAATCATTATATGAATCAAAGATGGCTCTCTAATGAAGACTTAGTTATGTTTCTTGGCAATCTCCACATATATTAGCTTCGTTACCTCCTCTACTTCCTCTTTGAGTGCAGTAGCTATCTTGAAGCCAGGGCTGATTGGTTTACATTTTCCTTAATTTGTGTCTTCTTCAAATTCATTCTTGTTGCTTGATGACTTTGTTGTTTCACTTGGTATAAGCTGCTGACATTATATTGTGGAGGCGGAGGCGTGTCTCTTTTGGCATCATTGTTGCTGCTACAGTTGCTTGGATCATCTTTGAGTATTCAGAGTTACCTTTCTTATCAGTTTCTTCTGATGTTTTACTGATTCTGATAGTTCTGCTCTTTCTCCGTGCAAACTATGCAGCCTTCAGGAAGAAGTATTGTTCCCATACTCATTTCACTAATTCGTTTAGATAGTTGTCTCTTTCTGTGTTTCGTTCTCCTATGGAGAAGTTCAACTGATATTTCTTTTTCTATCTTCGACAGACAACTCCCAGCATTACCAGAGTTAGTCTTGTCAGAAGAAATGGTTAATAATGCTGCAGCATCATTTCGGGTCAAAATGAATTATATGCTTCTCATGGCTCATGATATCACTCTTGGCAAAGATTTCAAACTATTCTTCAAGGTTAGTGCTCGTGAAGCGTGAGGATGTGATTCCTTATCCAAAAACAACAAAAAAAGGGCCAAAAACATAGGGGCGTGATTAATGCTGGACATCGTGCGTCCGACAACAATAAATTAAACTAAATCATGAGCTCTGAAAAAACTAGACAATGATCTCGAATTAGGTATTTAAGTGTTTTTCCCAAGTGCATAAACTGAAGAGAGAAAATTAGAATTGACCTGGAATCATGTTGAGAAAGGGAGAAAGTCATTGTCGTTATGTAATGTTTTAACTTTCAAGATAACAGAGTGGAGAATATCTAGTAACTCTGTGACATTGGTTGCAGATGACCAGTAATGTATTGTTTTCATTCAACAGTTATAAGGTGCTTATGAATCTCGATGTTTGTAGTTTGATTTATTTCATCGTGAGTAGTAAGTATTACCTGGGGAATTTGTGGAGCGTAATTTGTGCCTTTAGGCCCACAACTGGCTTCATCTCCTTTCTGGCTTACGTGCAATAAGTTATCCAGCTTGACTATCAATTGATGATGTTTCAGTAATCTACCCATGGTAGCTGATGCTTAACTTATGGGTTGTAGTTATCATATCTTGAATATTGCGTCCTACTTTATTCTTAGGATACAAGTGTTGGTTATAGTTTTGACTAATTGTCATTTGCATAGAACTGAGCTGGCCAATTTTTGACATGTTTGCAGGTAGTTATTGTTCTGTGGCTTCTATCTGTCATAGGAAGCGTAATATCTTTCTTCACACTTGCATATATTGGTATGTGCCTATTTCATTACATTATGATGTAACTTGATGAATCTGTGTTGAATGAATTTATCCTTCCCTATTTATTTCTTGTTGTACTTTACTGAGTTTCCTTGGTCCCTTGTTTAACTGAGCACCCTTGTTCCAATTTAGTAAGGACAAACAAGAGAAACAGATTTGAATAGATTACTATAGTATTAAACTTATGAATCATACTATGGAAAAGAGCAATAAAGTACAAACATCGGGTAGATTTACTATGGAGACTCTATTTTGCTAACAAGATTTACAGAAATTTATTGTAAGAGGCAGAATGATTTCATATTCGTTTACCTAGAGAAAATATATGATGAAGTAAGAAAGTTCTTTGCTGGGTCTTTGAGACAAAACAATGTACATATCAAAAGTAACATGTAAAAAGAAAAAGAAAGTATACACATAATAAGTATGAATACTGTAACGGATATGTAAGAAGGAGGGGTTACATGTTTGAGAACAGTTGGAGGAGATTTAAAAGTCTCTTATACACATGAGCCTACGTTGGGAGTTTTGTTGAGCTTGTATTTAGTTATGAATGAGATAATCAATACTCAATAGTACGAAGAATGAAGATTTAAGGTGCATGCTATTTGGGGATGACATTGTATTATATTGACGCAATTAGTCAAGGAGTCAACCAAAAGTTGAAAGCATAACGAGCACTACTACAGAGGGTAATGATTTTAATGATAAGTAAAAATAAGACAAAAGTATATGTAGTAAATTTAGCTTCCATAAGAAGAACAAAGGTGAAGTGAGATGAGACATAATTGGTGCCTAAAAGTAGTCAATTAAGATATTTAGGCTCAATCTCTTCTAAGAACGACATGCTTGAAGAAGTAACATAAATTCAATGGTCCTACTCTAAGTGGAATAAGTGATTGATGGACCCGGATGATTGGCTATGGAAGGGAAAGGGATTGGAATTTTCTTGGTAAAACCCTTCTACAAAACTTTATTGAATTGAGAGGATACAATATTCTTATGCTTATCGGTTTGGATTCCTAGAGCTCCTAGGAAAGTATGCTCTCTCACTTCACTAGCAGTAAGAAGGGAGATTCTCTTAGCGGAAAACTGGAAGAAGAAGAGGATTACGTATGTGAACTTTGTGCTACATATGCAAAGACTAGGGAGAATATCTTGAACACTTACAGTTAAACTGTCCGACCGTAGACTAGTTATGATAGACTATGCTGAAAAATTTCAGAATATTGTTGTCAATGCTACCTGTAGTTGTGGATGTGTTGTTCAATTAGGTATCGAGCCAATGGAAAAAGAAGGCAAAGATATTGAGATGTAGCTGGCCTTTTTGTGGCTTATAGAAGGAGAGAGAAATAAGAGAGCTTTTGAATGAGTTGAGAACACTTTGGTACACATGAGAGCCTGTCTTTTGTTTCTAGTCAATTTTTGTGAGTGCCATGAGGTCCCAGTCAGTTTAGATGATTTGGTAGTCTTTTATACTTTATAGAATCATATTTTGTGCAAGGATTTTTACTTTCAGTATCAACCCTTGTAGACCAGTGATTTTCCTCATCACATTGATAAAATCTTTACTTTATCAGAAAAAAAAAGAACAAAGAAAATGAAGATGTAATATAGCAGTAAAATAAGATAGTTGAAAATGGAGGGGTGGTACATAATGATATGTGATTGAAGATAAGTTACCTGTTCCTCAAAAAAAATGATATGTGATTGAAGATACCTAATGAAGTGAAATGTAGATCTTATGACTGTTGTGAAACCAACAATGTTTATATGAGAGTGGATGCTTATTTATTTCAGTTTTTTTTTTGAAATCGGTGGTATCCATGCTAGTTGCTATCATCTAGACTAATCCACCGGATATCTACTATTTCCATTAGCATGAATATTGGGTAACAGTAACACCTTCCACCCAAGTTTAGACATGAAAGAATTCACTTACTAGCCAAAGTTACCAGTTTCCAAAAAAAAAGAAAAAGAATTCACTTACTAGCCTCTGGTAGGATTAAGACCTTGGTTAGGTGTAGTCTATTCCAGTTTCACTGATTGTTTGGCCACACTTTTGGTTATTGTTATTAGTATCAAGCATATCTCTAAATGAAGATATTGCATGCTCCTTGGTTCGAATATCTTCATGTAGAGATAAGTTTGATTTGTCTTAAAAGATTAATTAATCTTTAGTATTAAAATAAGCAGTTTTGAATAGAGCGAAATGGATATAAAAGATTTATATAGTTGACCCTGATTAGTCTGGGATTGAAGCACAGTTGTTTGATTGACTTTATTCTATTGAGGCTTAAATTATATTGTAGTTGATAAGAAAATCTCAAGTTTGCATGAATAAAATCGTGAAGATTTTATGCACTGGCCTCTCTGTGAAACCTTTGAATATCATCTAAAATCGGGTGGGAGTGACCAAATAGAATGGTATATGCTTAAAAAGCGATGCACTTCTTTATCGAATGATTTCATTGCACTATGCAGCTATTTTTACTGGTTTCATGTCCATCCTTATTTGTTGATCCACTGTGAGCATGTCTGATGACCCCATGCAGATGATATAGTTCCACCACAATAAACATCCTCTCAGTTAGTCGGTCCCATTTCTGCAAAGATTGTGTTCATTGCATTTGTTTGGTTCAAATCATATTTCCCAAAGTTCAACAACAATTTGCATCTTCCATGATTTGAGCTGTGTTTTTCTACACCATGGTCAGTTTGCAATTCTGATGTGTTTTTTGCCTTCACAATTCGTCACAGGAGCGATAATATTCATTACTGTGCCTGCCTTGTATAATAAATTTGAAGACCACGTGGATCGATATGCTGGAAAGATCCACAGGCAATTTTCAAGGCACTACAAAATAGTGGATGAGAGCATTAGCAGGCTGCCCCGGAGTATCTCCAAGGACAAAGAACTATAGAGTCTTCTTTTACCAAGTAGGAGCATGTTGATTTGCATGAGACAAACCTTTTAGGTGATTCTCCTTTTCCATAGAATGAGGATGATCTGCAAATCTTTCCTGCTTCCAAACTTCAAGTTTGGATTTTCAGAATTAAGCTAACAATGGCAATTGTCACCGACTCTCACCATCTACGCTGTCAGGTGTTGCATAGTACAGATTTTTGTGAACATCTTGTATTTTTTTAGTGTGTTGTTGTTGAAAAGTTAACATCTCGGATAGATAACTCCTTTTTTTTTACAAGTTTAACAAGCACTTCAAAAATGAATTGCCTGTTTCTCTTTCTTTTTTCTCCTTCTTGCTTATTGCCTGCTTCTCTTCTTCTTCATATCCACATCAATGTCTATTTTCATATCGCAACCAAGCATGAATTTCAAATGATATAAGTTCTGTCACGTTATTCTCACACGAGTACTAAATTAAAGTATGAACTACATAGCTCAAACTTAACACACAGAATCTTCAAGTATAAACTGTTGAGTTCACACAAATTCATGAATGTATGTATTGTTTAGTCATCCAAATCCTAAGAAAACTTCAATTGAAGTATGAACTACTACTGTTGTTGCTTTCTTATACTCATTATTCTGTCTTTTTTCTCTAATTGCCGGAAGTTGAAATCACAATAACTGAACACAAGCTTGAAGTTTGAATTTGCACAATGTCCCCGAAGCATGAATTGAAAAACTATACTTTAGGACGATAAAGCTAAAATCCTGAAGTAAAAAATTTAAAAACTAAACTCAAGGACACAATGTATTGAACCAAAAAACTAAACTAAAGGATAGAATGTACTTCAACTTTGAACTAAGAATTGAACTTATGGACACTGTTCTAAAGTTTGAGGAAACGTAGAAGCAGCAGCAACAATATTTGTCTGCTTTTTAAGCTGTGACTATACATTAATAATTTGCAAACGCTGGCTTAGACTTAAAACAACAATCCTAAAAGTGGCTATTTGGTGCCATAAGTTGGGTGACCAATTTATGTCTTGGGCTTATAAACACTTGACTAATATGCACTTTTAGTGTTTATCAAGCTTGTAGACGCCAAACAATACTTACAAGCTAATTTGACCAACTTATAAGTTTGAAAGGATTAGTGTAAGCGTTTTATTGATCCTATTCACTTGCCTTTCCTATAGGAGCAAATTATTCAAATGAAAGGCAAACACAAAGGAAGATATGGAAGAAGAAAATGTACCAAAGCAATTATAAAGAAGGATAACATGATGACATTAAGTTGCCCTAATTTTGCTTACACAATGAATTAGGTACTACTACTAGACAAATCTATGTGATATTCAAGTGACCTTCAAATCCATAAATGGCCACTAATCAAATATCTCTAAAATTGTAAAAAAAATAAAAATTACTAATAGGCCTAAGCGGGTGCAAACCAGCCACCACAGCAATAGAGCCAAACTCCCCACCATGAAGGAGTTTTCTCCCAAACCTACTCACCCCTTTCATGCCATATACAAATTACAAGTTGAAAACCCCTCAATTTGTGCTTATAGTAAATTAATTAAAATTGAGCCCCTTCAAAAGTTTGTCCAAATTGCCAATTAGTTGGTGCAGCATTGTTGCTAATGAGAGTCCTTCCATCACTTGTAGTTACTTGAAATGAAAGACTTTGACCATTTAGATTAGAATTGCTTTGCCAATTTTGGCCCCAATTTCTTGACATTGCTTGCCATCCAGTATTAGACCCTTTAATTGAAACAGATTGAATATCACCAGCACCTCCAACATTTGTCACTAAAACCAAGTTGAAAAAAGAGTGTCCATTTACTGTAAACCTTATTCCTCCTTTTCTCATACAGGGCACCCTGTAAAATGTCCAAAATAAAATTCACATATTAGTACATGTTCAACTGAACTCGTTACTTTTTATAAATAATGTACTCATATAATAATTAGGTCATACTAAAGTTTACCTTCGAAAAGATACAGGGACGATACCGGCTTGGTATTTAGCAATTTGCAAGAAAGCAGGTTGTGCTAAATCAAAATGTTGGAGAGGAGGATTGCACCAACCACCATTATTGTTAGGTAGAGACGGGTTCGGAGGACAAAAATTAGTTGCAGTGACTGTAATAGTCCCTTGGAGACACCATTGAGCTGCATTGTTGCAAGTGAGCTCATAACAAGCACCACAAGTTAAACCATTGTTGAATAGTGCTGTACTAAGTGCTGCAGTGTTAGTTCCATACCCTTGGCTATACAAATTTCCATATCCACAAGCACCCCCTGCATTTGGACAACCATATATGTTGTTATACGATAACAAGTTTAACTTTTATATGCTCACAACGTCCATATTTGTAATCTTGAAAATATGACAGGTTATCAGTAATAACAAGTCAAAAGTCCACTTGTAATGTACAAAATCTTTACACTTTCTATGTATGTAAGTTGATTTCGTTAATAATTAATGTATAGTTAACTTGATTTTAATGTGAAAAACTATATGGAAAGCACGAGCAGCTCAATTGTCTTAGCCCCCAAATTTGAGGGTCTCATTTTTTTAAAAAATAATAGGTTATAAATAATTTTTTCTTTAAATATAGAGCATTATTTGTAAAAGAAGTATATAAGTTAGACAAATCTTGAATACTATGTCTCAAGAAAGATTTAAATAATTGGCTATAATAAACTTCACAAAAATATATATATTAGAATTTAAGGCCTCTATGTGGATTTTGCTTTAGACCACCGATGTGTTTGAGCCGGCCTGATGGAAAGTAAGAAAGTACAAGTGGATATACCCATTGTGCCAGAGGCATCACCCCCTCCATAGAAAGTGGCATGAGCAGTTTGCCATCCTCCATAATCAGCAAAAGTAGGGTAGAAGCAAAAGCTTAAAAAGAAGAAAACAAGTGGAAGTGAAGCCATTGAGTAAATTAAAACTAAGGAGAGGATAAGAGATGAGTGGGAATTGATATGAGCTAAGGGTTATGGACAAAGTTCTATTTATACAGAAAAAAAAATAGAAGCTGAATTTTAGGCATAAGATATGGTAATTAATTATAGTAGAAAGTGACAAGTTTAAAGTGTTCACGTCTTGAAAGAAAGAGTACTAGACCAACATGATGAGTTGTGGAGACTATTTCACCATTAACCAGAGATCTGGGGTTCGAGCTCTAAGTATGAAGAAAATTTTGTTGAGAGCGCCACACCCCTGAATGAGCCCTGAAGTGCGTCATTGAGATTTAGTCAGGGCTCCAATGCAGACTCTGGACACCAAGTAAGAAACCAAAAAAGAAAGAAAGAGTATTAGACCAACATAAGTTGTGGTGCAGTTGGTGGGATTGCTTCACCCATAACCAGAGATCTCAATATGAACCCTAAATATGAAGAAAATCTTGTTGGGAACGTCACCCTCGAATGGACCATGCCGTACATGATTCGAATTTAGTTAGAGTTCCAATACAGACACAACGTAAAAACCACGACAGAAAGAAAGAAAGAAAGAGTATTAGAACCATTTGTTTTTTAAGTCATACAATAGAACAACTACCAAAACGCACATGCAATTGTTCCACTTGAGATTTGATTGACCCTACTTAGCACATGCAATATTTCTCAACCCTATTTTTACGCTTTCCTTTCATTCATTCATTCATTTGTTTTCATCTCTTATTTCCCCTAAAAAGTTGCGCCACTCAAGTAGGTGACAACGTAGGAAGTTGGAAGCTTGCTTCAACAAACTTTTTAATTGTAACTAACTATTCTACTACCATAGAACAAGTTTTTTTTTCCAAGGGTGGCTAAGGCTAGTTTGACTTAATATAAAAAAAGGGAATCTAAAAAAGAAAAGTATAATTAAGTTGATTTAGGTCTTATCTTACTAATCCTAATGAGGCAAAAACATATTCAGAGTTTCAAGAGAATGAGTGTATTATAAATTTATAACTACTATTAAAAAATGGTGGATCTAAGATATAAATTTGACATGTTAGGCGTGGTGACTAGGGCTAAGTTTTATTGATAAATAAAAAAGGAACCTCAAAGAGAAGAGTACAAGTAAGGGGGTCTAAGCCTTATCTTATTAATCATCATGAGGCAGAGACGTATTCAAGATTTTGAAGGAATATTAGGTCGGTTTATTATGGAAATACTTCTTCTGTCCCTATTTACTTGTCCATTTTTTACTTGACACACATATTAAGAAAATAATAATTGACATAGAGTTTACCATTTTACCCCTATTAATTGATAGGATTTCAAAATCAATTTACTCATTAAAGATGTTCTACCTTTTTCAAAAGGATTAACTCTTTAAATAAATTGAGGGTATAATAGAATAAAAATATTATCTTTTCATGATTTGTCAAAAACGACAAGTAAAAAGGGACAAATAAAAGGTCAAAATTGGACAAGTAAAAAGGGACAGAGGGAGTATAAATCTAAGATATAACTTTGACCCATTTGACTTAGGTTCTTATAATTATTATATCAGTTAAAATTTTAAAATTACAGGTCCAAAAGTAATTCTTATCTATTCAAATTATATTTTTTATTTTTATGTATAGCTATATTTCGTCTCGAAATGTATTAAGAGCGGTTGTACTCATTGACAATATGCTATATCATCCCGTACTACTAGCTAGTTTTAATATACATATTTGATTTAATTATGTAAAAAAGTTATAGTGCTAAAAAATACTCTCTCTGTCCCTAATTACTTGTCCAATTTTTCTTTTACAGTTGTCCCTAATTACTTGTCCATTTTGACAAATCAAAAAAGGATAATTTTTTTTTACCTATTATACCCTCAATTAATTACTTTGAAAATGTAGAACTTTTTGAAAATCTTAAATTTTTAATTCATCCACTTCATAATTAATAGGAGTAAAATGGTAAACTCAGTATGTCAATAATTGTTTTCTTAATAGGTGTGTCAATTCAAAAATGGACAAATAATTAGAGACAGAGGGAGTAGGATTTTTCTAATGTGACAAAAATTATGTAAAAACTTTATAGTGCTAATAGGATTTTTTTAATGTGACAAACTTGAAAGTTTTGAAAGATTAAAGTAAATAAATAAATATAAATAAAATAATAATAGCTAAAACGTCAAAAATGTTACGCCTTATGTCTCTAATTAGTTGTCCACTTTGGATTTGTCACCCCTATTAAGAAAATAATAATTCACATAGTGAATTTACCATTTTACCCCTATTAATTATGAAGTGGATGAATTAAAAATTTAAGATTTTCAAAAAGTTCTATCTTTTTCAAAGTAATTAATTGAAGGTATAATACGTAAAAATAACCACTTAAAGATGTGTTACCCAATTTTAGAAAGATAAAAATAAGATTTAAACTTCTAACCCTCACTAAGAATGGTGCACCTAATCATCATTGCATTATATGATACTTTAAGCATGAATTCACATATTTAAATATTTTTTAAAAAAATATATCGTTATTAGATATGATCTCGAAAGGAAAGGATGGATCACATGATCAACTCGGGGAACAACCCCCTTGATACACCCCATTAATGTGGTAACAAGATAATAAACCTCTACTAATTAATGAAGTTCTTAACTATTTTACATTGTATAGGAGAATATTTGAAAATAATAAAAAGTAACCAAATAGTTTATATTCTTAAATATATTTGTTAAAGAATAGTACTCCCTTCGTCCATATTTAGTTGTCATGTTGCGCTTTTCGAAAGTCAATTTGATTAATTTTCAAAGTTAAATTAGATTACATTAATTTGATATTTTAAACAAAAAATATTAGATATTCAAAAACTATAGAAAAAATACTATAAATTGTAATTTTTCGCATATCAATATGATGAATAAAATACATCATAAAATATTGGTCGAAGTTTTTATCATTTAATTCTAAAAAAAGAAATCATAACAGCTAAAAATAAATTAAAAAAATATATCGTACCCCAACAATTTACCTAATATAGACCGAGTGTACTCTTGCTGTATAGTGTGAACAAATGATAGAAAGTCGTCTGTCCGTACTAAAAGAAATGTAAGGGTAATTGTGCCTACATTTGGTCAAAGGTTGTTTAAAGACCAAATTGTAACTCACAAAAGTGTTTAAGGGGATGTGTGAAAATCAAAGATGAATTTTTTCTAAATATTAGAGCCATGCTTTTATGTTGCATGTGGACACTTGGGTCATGCATTAAGGAAGCTTTGAGATCCGCTTCCTAAAAAAAAGAAGAAGTTAGAACTCATAAAACACACGGTAAGATGCGTTCGATTTTAGTTAGGATTTTTAGCGGCTATTTTATTTTTAATATTAGTTTATACTTATATAAAGGATATTATATTCCTCGTAAAGAGACATCTCAAATATTTCATAACTCTTGGATATTCATAAAGAGATTATGAAGACATCAAATATTGTCTTTCTCAAACTCTTGAGTATTCCTAAAGATCAAAATATGTCTGACTCTTCTTGAAAATCAAACTTCTTGATAATCAAATACTTCAACAAAAATCCACAAATTCTCTCATGGACATCAAGTCTAAATTATCATAATTCGAGAAATATGTTACTTAACGCCCTCAAATCAAGGAGAAACCTTAGGAGAGAAGAAACAACGGATAAACAGATTTGTACCCACAATGTTATCAATAAAATTATGTAACTTCATATTTTATTTGTGATTGTAACTTATTTTTTATCACATTAAAATTTGTTGCAAACACACATTCTTTTTTTTCTTCTCTTCACCTTGTATAAACATAAGTTATGTCTAATTATTACCCACTTAGTTCTACTTGTGTGATAATGAGTTTAACAACAAAAGAATTTTAAAATTTATAGACTAAAATAAGATCATAAATATTTATGAATTATCTCATTAAGTGGTAAACTAAAGAAAAGTTTAAATTTAATCTATTTTTAAATAGAATACTATATCATTTGTTTTAGACAAATTAAAAAAAAAGAAAAAAAAAAGTGTCAAACCATATTATATGAGGCCTCAAAATTGACTAAAACAGATGCTATGCCATGGACATGAAGAGGCAGTTTTTGGCTATTCATTTTTTAATTGTAAGATTAGGTCCATATGTTAAAAAATGCCAACAAACAAACTATTGCAGCTCAATTTAGACTTCATAGGTAACCGTCCTAGAAGGGTTTTTTTTTTTTTTAATTAAAAAACAAGTACACGTGGTTAGTCCACAAATTATGCAAATTTGTTAGCTAAATAAGACAAAATCAATCAAGTTATTAGCTTACGTGCTACAATGATATTATAATCGTTAGTATTTTTTTTTATTTAATTTTATCACTCATTAGTACTTAATTCAAACTAATTTATATGGGGTTTGAAATCACTTTATTACGAAGATTCTTTTCTTAAAGGTGCTTTTCAAAAGAAGTGAAATAAATTATGTTTGACTAGTTAAGTTAAAAAGTATTTTTTTTATATAATAATTAGTATTTGACCACAATTTTAAAAATAATTCTAATTGTATTTTAAAAAGTTTTTGGGGAAAAACTTGTTTTCTTTACCCTCTGAAAACAGTTTTGCTCTCTAAAAAGATTTATTTATTTTTTTAAAAAGAATTTTTGCCTCTTACAAACTTGGTCAAATAAATTATTACTCCCTCCGTCTACAATAGTTGTCCACTATATAATTTTGGAATTTTCAACAATATTTGTCCACTTTATGAAATTAATGGAAAATTTTACATTTAATTCCTAATTTACACTTATATTAATTATAGTCATTTCTCACTACATCAAAAATGATCTTTAGCTGCAATTAATTAACGGCAATAGCTCAATTGCCGCTAAATATGTACTCATTGGATCTAATGACACTTAACTAATGCCAGTAAAGGCTTTAGCACTCTTTATTAATGTATTTATTTATTGCCACTAAAAGTTATTTTTGTTGTAGTGTTCCTATTATATTTTTCAAGATGTTATATTTATTATATTCAAAGGATGAACAAGTATTGTTGGACATGGGGTAACAATAATCTAAGAAATAATAAACATTTTTCTCCTCCCAAAAACTTGGTCAAACAAACAATACTACCCTCTCATTCAATTTTGTTTGTTCATTTTCTTTTTTAGTTCATATAAAAAAGAATGTCTCACTACTTTTTTTTAGCATTTCTTTAACTTTAACTTTCCACGTGATATATGTAAGACCACAAGATTAAATAACGTTTCGATACATTTCACATATTTTTCATTTATTACCATAAGATTTAAAATAGTTCTTTACTTTCTTATCCGTTGTGTAAAATCAAAATTGAACAAACAAACTGAAACAAATCTAAAAAAGTTTAAGAGTTTTAGGGCCTACCATGTTAGGGTAACATGCAAGAAGCGGACATTACGGCCCCTAGTATATCCGTACGTCATTATCATATCTTAAGGTGAGGAAAAAAATACATTGTTGTTATTATTATTATTATTATTATTATTATTATTATTATTATTATTATTATTATTATTATTATATATTAAGCATGATTTTTGTAAAGTCCAAATATGAATAGACTTCTGAATATTTTAAATGAATAATTAAAATAGCTTACTATAGATGCCCCGGTTGGTAAATGAATTTTTTAAAGCGAGTTTTTTTAAAAGAAAAATAAGACGTTGGAGACGTCCAATAATTATTAATTACTATACTTTTTTCTTGCCGTATCTTCATTTTTTGTCGTTTTCACCTTGAGACATTTTGGGATTTACAATTTTCATATTATTCAATAATATTTTGCCTTAACTCAATTTAATTAGTTAGAAACACATTTTCAAAATGACTCACAAACTTAAACTAGAGATAAGTTTGTGTTAAGTAAAAGAAATTAGAAATATATATATACGATAAGATTATATTATTCTAAATTCATTAAGTTTTAGATCATGGACAATGACATGAAAAGTAATATGAAGTTATTTTCTATTAATCGAAAAAAAGATAGCAATAAAATGATATTAATTCAGAATTGACGTCTCATGTCAATTTCATTTGCGATTATTGTTATACTACTATATTTAAATAAAGTACTTTTAATGATGAAATAATTTACCATACGATTATATTACCGACCGAAAAAGGGAAGAATACATATAGATCAAGACTAATGAAATATCACCAAGTGGGAAAACCAAATGATTAAAACTTAGGTTTGGAATAATGAAAAAGCACAAAAAGGTCATGTGTAATTTAATCCAAATGTTATTAGGTTAGGAGCCAATACCAAGTGAGAATTGTCCCTTTGTTTCTACTAACTAATTGTGAGCCATATATCTCCCAATTGAAATTCAATAACATGGCAAATGGACCCTAACACAATGTACCTTTCTCCAAGAGGGCCTTGCCTCCTACTATACAAGAAATGTGTCCAATAGAGATTCAAGATTCAAGACACAATTTTAAAAATAGTGGATGTTATTTAATGACATGGTCACTTAGAGCATCCACAAAAGTGCCCCACACTTGATTTTCTATATCATAAGTGTCTTTTCTCTACATTTGCCATGTGCAATTATGTGGTCTTCTTATTTCTTAGGGTATTTTTGGTCCCATTGTGTGTGCTAGTTAATTACTAGTGTATTTTCATAGTCATTTTTATGAGAGGCAAATAATGAGTGTGAACCTTATATTATTTGAAATAAATATGGAGTGAAACGTGTGGTGCCTTTCAGAGTTAAATGCTAATTGGGACTATATATGTGACTCAACGTAACAAATCGTTTTCGATTTATACTAGTATGTTGGATTTATCCACTTTCATAATAGGCACGTAATTCATTATTGTATACAAAATAGCGATAGATGAAAAGAGAATTTCATCTCAAGTTTCTCTTTTAGGTCTAGCTCCTTATCCTATATAACCAATTATTACACTTTATATTTAATTTTATAATCAAGTCGGACCAGATAACACGATGTAAGACCTAGCTAATAAAAAAACACTATATATAAACCAAAGATTTCTTGTTACTACTATTTGAATCTGAAATCTTTAATAAAAGTAAACGAATTTTATTTATCAAACCACATCGGTGGTGCTAATTGTTACACTTTCACTTTTGCACCTCTAGTTATCTTTCTAGTTCAATAATCATGAGAAAGTAGGAATATTTTCTTTTATTTATCACTCCCTCCGTTCCTTTTTAGTTGTCATGTATACTAAAAATATTTGTTTCAAAATACTTCCTCCATTCCTATTTATATGTCATCCTTAATTACTAAAAATAGATGGTCCTAAATATTCGTTATTTCACAAATCAATGCATAAATAACATTATTATTCCTATTTTACCATTTGAAAGTTATTATCCTTGAAAATATACATTTGTCCAACATAGAAAAACTAAGTAATTAATTCATGTTTATTGGTCAAATTAGTTAATCAAAGTAAATTAATTCATGTTCATTTATTGAAAATTTGACTTCAAGAGAACACTTAATAAGGGTACAATGGTAAACTTACATAATTTTTTAAAGGACGTAAAACCTAAAATGATAACAACTAAATAGGAACGGGGGGAGTAGTTGTCAATCTAAACAATCAAAAGAGAATTCATTGGTCAAACAATACTCCTTTTTATTTTTTCTTAAGGGTTGTGTCAAACCTTATCAGTTATCATGAGAACTAAAAAGGAACGGAGGACATATTTTATTTTTTTTAGGAAAAAGAGATTAATGCTTAGGTTTGTGGATTTTTTTTTTTTTGATTGGTCATGGAATTACGGTAGCTATATGTCACTCATCCATGACATGCCCCATAATCACAATTCATAACTTACAAGAAAATGAAAAGCTATAAGCAAATTATTTTTTCTATCTATCATATTTGAAGTGTAGTTCTCACCAAGTCCTTTTTTCTTTCTCTTATCCAAAGCCTTCCCTTTCACACCCCAAAAAAAGAGTAGAAAATGGCTTTTTTAGTAGAGCCTCCATTAGTCACAAATTTTAGGATTGTCTAATTACAAACAAAAGCACTTATAATTAACAGAGAAAAGATAGATAAATTAATAATAAGGGTTATTTGGAGAGGGAGGAGAGAGGCGAGCGAGATTAGGAGAGGGATGAGAGAGGCGAGTGAGAGAGGGCAGAGAGACTAATTGTATTTGTATATCTGTCATATAATTGTATATAAATGTGTATAATTTGTATTTGTATATGTATAAGCTACGTAATTACAGCTAAAATTAAGCTGCGAGCCGTAATTAATTCAAACTATAGCTATGTTAGCTAATTAACTAGTATATGATTGCTTATCCGCGTAATTTTCCCTAAATTGAATAGTTATGTTTCTATTTTCCTTCATAAAAGAGCAGGGCAACTTTCTGGATTTCTTTCCGTGATGAAATGTTGTTAGACACAAAATACTTATTAGACTTTGAGAATCAAGTAGCTTATTTGTTGGAGTCCGGCCCCAAAACATCGTTTTGATATGTGTTTTTAGGAAGGGTCCCTTTTGGTACGTTGTGTCCAAAAAGTGTCTGTTTTGGGACCGCACTCTTATTGTGGATGCACGAATTCTGTAAACCAATAATGAATGAATGGTTCCTGAACAACAATTGGAGATGTTTGATAGGTACTATTTTTCCACATAAATGAATGATATACAATGAGATTCTCAGGGCAAATGAGTGTCCTTTTACATAAATCAAAAGCTAAAAAGAAGATTACAAATCTTCCGGAAAAGAACAAAATATAACAAATACAAAAGAGAAATTTCCCTATCTTCCACTCTAAGAGCAAATCCTAAGCAATCTCTTCCATTCAACATTGTTCAGATATGGCATGGCATCTTTGTATCTTCAGCGTTCAAGGTCCTCTAGAATCACAAAATGTTGTTAACTGACGAGGCGTTAAAGAGAAATCTTAACCATCTGTATACCTCCAATTCAATCCTATCCAGAATTATATACATAAGTAGTCTTTCATCTATTGCATTCCCTCTGTGTAGGAATCCGAAGCTAGCTCCCTTCTATACATTCAAGTGGCCTGTCAGTTACGATCAAACTCAACATTCAGGTGCTCAAACAAAATAGTTTACCTAGCTGATAAACAATGGACCGGAAGAGCCTGCATTTATGCATATCAAGTCCAGCAAATGAAACTTTCAGAAACAACCTCTCTACTTCCATGAGGTAGGAGTAAGGTCTGCATTATACTCTATCCTCCCCAGACCTTACTTGTGCGATTACACTGAGTATGTTATTGTTAGTCCTGCCAATGAAATGAAGTGAAAAACATGTTCTACAATCAGTGGCAAGAGAAACCGTAGGTAAGAAACAGGGGAAGTTTACAACTAATACAATGAATTAATTTATCAGTACTACTTATGGAGCCATACATTAGTTATTCAAAACTAGAGTGAAGTAGTTCACACACTAAAAAATGCAACAACACAAAGACAATGACACTGCAACACCGAGAAGTGGTGACAGTGGATAACCTTCCTATAAGCATTACATGAATAAATCACAAGGTCTGGTTCAGATTAAGAAATGAAACTGAACAGAAACAGAAATATCTCATGACCTGTTAAACCTAAACTCGAATCTAATGGGACAAATAACTAATCAAAAAAAATTAAGAATAATGAAGTTCCTACGGTTTAATAACACGTGTTAGTCTATGGACAGTTTAATAAATAGGGTTGGGAGGGTAATGCACAAATTGACAACTCAATTAGAATGTACTGCTGCTTTCACTGGCAGAAATGGAGGGGGCTTCACTCTTTACAAGATGAGAACCCCTGCTACTAATATCAAGACCCTGAAAACGACCGAGGGGATCTTGTTGCATTGCGTCTGCCAGAGCCTGTGCGTTGCCCGAAAGTAGAGGGTGACGCGGATTAGACATGCTGCACTGGAGGTGGTGAAACTGTGGCATCTGTATGTTCTGCGATTCTCTTGACCCTGACATCGGCTGATGAGGAAAGAATGCTGGTCGGTTATATTGAATTTGCTGCATTCCTGAATTGTATGCATCCGAGGAAGCTGATATCTGTCCAGTAGCTATTTTAAGTCTTTCAACTTCCTGTTTCAGTGCTTCGTTCAGAGCTGTAAATTTGGAAACGCATGAGAAAGATTTGCACAGCATCAGTAGTTGCTCTATCACACATGAAACTTTAATTGTCTCACTGTATAGGGATAAGGTAAGTTGTCTTATTGATTAAAAAAGTAATACAGTATTAGATTTTGTTTATTCAGCCCATCCTCCTGGCAAGGAGTTTATAAGTAGCTGACAATTTTGAGATGGAAGGGAAAAATGACTATTTAAATCAAAGACAATATTGCAACAATGCAGCGGAAAGCAATAGACGGGGAGCATACCATCACGTAATTGAGCTTGTTGTTCCATTGCTTGCAACCGGAGCTTCAGCTCTGTATTCTCATTAGTTAGCCCAGTTGTATCCCTCTGCCGAAGTTTACAGACCAAAAATAACCAAAGTTGATGGAATAAGTAGTAAGTTTCTGCAAGTATCTAGACATTTTAGAACTTAGAACGTAAGTTCTAAAAAGGAACAAGTACCTGGAAAAGGGTCAATTGTGTTGAAAGAGTGGTTGCTTCTGCTTGAAGGGTCTGAACTTTTCTCTCAAGTTCAGATATATAACGGGACTTTCTCTCTTTAGAACGAGCAGCAGACTGCCGATTTGCCAAAATCCTGCGCGAAATTCTCAAAGTCAGACAAATAGCAGATCTGAACTTAAGAATTTCTTCTCTGTTTCTTCCCTTATCAATACATGTAGACTCCAGTAAACTTACAAAGTGATACTATGCATTTCATCTCAATAGAAAAAATTGTTCATATAAGTTTGATCATTAACTGATATGGTATATGTATCTCTATGAAGCATTTTGACTTAAATTTTGCCTTTGGACACAGTGAGACTCTTATTTGCACATTACTCGTTGTGGACTGCTGGAGACTCTTTTTATACTATAGGAAAATGAATTCCTCTTTGGAGTATTCGTGCTTCTTAGACAAGACGCGGGTGAGTATCCATAAAAGTACTTGCAATAAGAACTCTGAATTCAATAACTTCGTTTCGGATAGTTTTCCAGCATATATTTCATCAGTAGGTAGTATATACCAGTTCCACATATCCTAAACTATGTTAAGTAGAGATATCCGCTTTACACATATCTCTACTTAACATCTATCCACTTTTACTAGTGAAAAGCATAAATTTATGATATCATGCAAGTCTTATGAT
This sequence comes from Solanum etuberosum, assembly GCA_029582245.1. NCBI lineage: Eukaryota > Viridiplantae > Streptophyta > Magnoliopsida > Solanales > Solanaceae > Solanum > Solanum etuberosum. The sequence continues at coordinate 31,719 of JAJONR010006678.1, read as the reverse complement.
TCTATACCTATATAATGGTAGTAAATCCAAATAAAATTAGGCTCTTGAGAATTCCGAATCTGGCAATCCGCAATCTAATTAGACGAAGAGCAATCCACAATCAGGTAATGCTACTGGACATGGTCACATGGAATTACTTCATTTAAGCAAGTAGACTTTGCCTTACCATTCATACAGTAAACAGGAAAAGTTGTACTTTGACCAAAAGAAAATCTTTTTAAAACAATGTCGATTCTAAATGAATAATTATTAGGAACTAATGATCATGATTGAAAATTCAGGTTAGACTTTGGTGGTGTTTAGAAAACTCACTAATCAGGGTTTAATGAAAGCAACATGGGGCGGATGTGTGTGTATTTATATAACTGGTATAATTTTGAATTGATAAGAAGGTTTCTTACACAGGTTAACTTAGATGAGACATAGTTTAATTTAGACTAATGCAAAGTTGATTAAATGCAACAAAAACAGAAATTGAAATACAATTGGATGTACAGCACATCTTCTTGCAGCCAAGTTACAGTTCGAAACAAGAAACAAGCATCTCCAGGAATTTGCTGGCTTAACTTTATTCAATCTAATGGTTAAAGCTCCGAAATGAAGCCTTGATAGAAAGATAAATCTAGGGCACACAATGGTTCTTGGTGAGAAATGAAGAATTACCAACTTCAGACCCCAAAATCTGGTATTTATCTCGTTTACATTGTGTCCTAATTGTTCTCCATGCAACATACATAAAGGTTTGTGGTCAATGTTCTAGTTTAAGAACACATTGGAGCTTTTGATTAAAAGCTTTGGTTTGACTCATCTAGGTGCTTTGTCGCTCTTCTTTAGATAACCGTGGTGTTTGGCCAGCTTTCGCGCACTTCGACTAATTCCACGGGATACGTGGCACCTCCCACCAGCAACAAGTTTCAGGTAACTCTGCTCATTAAGGCTAGAACATACGGGAAGAAATCACCTAGTATTTTTGTCTCAATTGGAAATTGAACCTGAGATCTCATGGTGCTCAACCCACGTCATTGATCACTAAGCCACACCCTTGGTGCTTTGCCGCCCTTCTTTCTACTGTTAGTGTGCTTTAGCATTTGAATTATACTTGCTTCAAAGAAATTTCTACCTACGCTGTGTGTTATGGGTTTAGTAGCTTCCCTATTGAGTTCGAGTGTTCTGTAATAGTCAATACCAAAAATGAGAAAAACAAAAATATGACATTCCTCATTGAGAGCAAAACAACTAGATTAGCTTCATAATGTTCTTCAATAGAAATGATTTTATCTGAGATGAATTTTAACTGACAGGACGGTGCCTCTACTGCATTAACACAGAAAATTCAGATCCATGAAAAGAAAACAGGGGAGCATAAGTTAACAGAGAAGAACCGAATTGCGGCGAGGCGAATCAACGATCACTTATTAGGGAAACAATATAAAACAGACTTGATCAAGTTGATAATCATCACAATTAAAAGGTACCTTTTGGCACGTTTTGGATCAATAGTCCATAGCTCAGCCAATTTATCAGGAGCCATCGCTTTCTTAGCTTCAATACTCTCAGTCATCAACAAACTTGAAGTATCGACAGAATAACTATGCCTATGACGTGTCCTCTTCTCTCCATCACTACTCTCAACTCCCACTCGAGCAGCAGCATCCATATCGGTGGGATTAGATCCACCGGCGAGCTTCTCAATGTCCATATAGGTAGAGAAGAAATCATCCTCCGACCCGATCTCCTCGAAACTTCCTGCCGGAGCATCGAATGGGTCGGATACCAGATCCAGATCCTTCGGCAACCGGAAATTCACCTCCGAGTGAGCTCGTCGATGGTGAGATGGACGGAATGCAGCTGAAAACGACGTCGTCGTCGGCAACTGAATGGAATTTGGATTTGACGGATCTTGCATTTTCGAGTGAAAGAGAAAAAATGAAGAAGAAGATTGATACAGTCAAGTAAGAATAAACTGTTTGAAGCGGTTTGTTTCGACTTTTTTAACTGTAAAAAGCTTTAATAGTAATTTTGGTTCACCAAAAGGATAAGAGAAAATAATGATAAAATAGTAATTTTGGTTCTCAAGTCATTGTTTTTGTTTGGGAAACTTACGTAAATATACTATAATATAAAATATTTACTATTTATATCAATAACATATTTTATTTAGTTGATCACTTTTAATATATTATTAAAATAGAGAATAATTTATAAAACATATATAATACAAGTTTTATTGATGGATAATACATTTATCACACATTTTAATACACTTATAATACAATGTGTCAATTTCTTACCAAACAAGCATAACATATTCTTTTTTTAAAAATAGTTATAATACATATATATTGCATACGTAATCCACTTTTAATACATATTGCAGATTTGTCAAAGCGTTGCTATAAATAGTGCTCCCTCCGTCCTATTTTATGTGACATTTTTCGAATTTCGATATTCAAACAAGTCTATCTTTGATCGTAAGTTTTTCATAAACCTTTTAAACATTTTGAATTATCAATTATTGTGACTTATAGTACTTTTTACATAGTTTAAAAATATATAAATTTCATTTCAAAAAAATTAAAGATTTCATACGTAAATTCTCGGTCAAACTTAAATTGTTTCACTCTCGAAAAATAAAAAGTGTCACATAAATTGGGACAAAGGGAGTAATAGATAAAAAAGTATCGCAAAAATCAGTAATTATTTATTAAAAAGTACCCATTCAAATAATTTTTCCTTGTTTTATTGCGATTTTGATTTATAAACATATATTTAATCTTTAATTAATTAAAATATTTTATTTTAGTCCATAATGAAGTTAATAGATTTGAGGATTATTATCTAAAGTAACATATATATTTTTTCTTGGTTATCCTTTTATTTCTTCTAACACCCAGTTGTTGTTATCTTCTTTTAGGAGTGAACATTTGATCTACCGTTAGAATTGTTTTATTTGAGATTGACGAGATCTTAATGTACTTATTTTTACCTTTTTTTTTTGCTTTTAGTACATCTTGCATCTTTATTGAGATAATATATAACTATATTTCATGGTGTTAGTGTCTAAGAAAATTGTCATTTTCTTCACAATTGGTTGTGCATTTAATATTGCCTCATACTTCACCTGCAAAGGTTAAAAGAATCGATTTCCACACACGTCTATTTAACAAATCACAAAATCATATTGCATTTGTTTGCCTCTAACTCTTCGCTTGTGTAGAGTATGTTAAATACTTTGTGTTCTTAATCAAAACTTTTTAATATTCATTAATTGTAGGGACTAAAATAACACATTTTAAGTAATTGAATGTTAATGTACTAAGTCATATAATAAAAGGATCAAAATTGCAATATAACAATAATTTGAGGACCAAAATTACTATTTAAATTTAATAAATAAATAGCGTATTTAAAGGTTGTTATTACTAGTATTAAGATAACTTTTTAGTTTTCGATCCATAACATTAGATTTCTAACTATATGTAATAAAAAATAATTTTAAAAAGATTTTTTTCCAAAAAAGAATTAAAAATTAAAAAAGGAAAAACGAAATAAAAGAAGTCCTAACATAATTAATTTACAAAATATCTTTTTCATAAATATAGTGATCATAGGTAACATGTAGAATATATCGGACCTTTGATTTTATACTAAATTAGTTGATTACTATTTTGATTGATAAGAAATAATAAAAAATGGATTTTTAGAGAAAAAAAATCAAAATTTAAAACCGAAAAAACAAAATAAAAAAGGCTAACCTAATTAATTAACAAAATATCATTTTCATAAAAATTTTTGACTGATAGATGTGCCAATTCCTTAATTTTCTTCTAATTAGTTGATTACAATTTTAGTTGTTATCAGAAAGTTGGTGTTGCTTCTTCCTTCGTCTTTATTCTTAATTAGATGGTTACAATTCAGATTTTGTAATGTAAGTTTATACATGAAATCACTTATAACATTTACATAACCAGTTTATAAATCTCTTTTTAAATCAATTTCTATATGGGAAAAAAACTTAACTATACTCAAATTACTTCTATATAACAGTAGTTTGACTTTTCACCAACATAACAATAAAATCTTTACAAAACAGAGCAAAATAAAAAAATGAAATTATATTAAAATATAATAAAGGGACACGTTTATTGTCCCTAAAATCTCTCTTTTTAAATCTTTTTCCTAAAATATCATCTTCTCTCTCCACCCTTTTATTTTTTGAAATTTTTCTCTTTCCTTTTCTTATTTCTCTGTCTTCACTCGTTTCTTTCTCCTTTCCTCTTTTTTACCCCATTTTATTTTCCTAAAATTTTCTTTGTTCTTTCTTATTTCTCTCCCTTCAAATTTTTTTATTTGAATCATTTTATACACCAATAAAGGTTTGAACATATAACAAAAATTGATTTTTATCATCAATGTATGAATTTATTTTTAAAAATTTATTTGGTTATAATTTGGTCCAATTCATTCATTATGATAAAATTGAATTAGATTAATTTGAACTTGACACCAAGGTTAAATCATATTGTACAACATATAAATTAATTTGATGACACTAAGGTTGGTACACACTTGATTAAATTATAGTGTTACGTATTATATGGTTGTAACATATAGCTAAAATCAACTTTACCATCAATTATAAATCAATATCTTTTATAGTTCTAAACCAACATATCATCAAAAAAATTATCATACCATACATCAAAATATATACACTATGACATATTGCAACTTTAAATTATCAAATCACCATTACTTTTTAACCAACAAATCCACCAATTATTTTTAATTGTTGTAGTTATTAAAAATTGAACTTGACACAAAGATTACACCACATGGCACCATGTAAATTAACTTGATGATACTAAAAAAATGATAAATACTTGATTAGATTATGGTGTTATGCATGGTAAAGTTGGAACATATAACTAAAATCAACCTTACCATCAATTATCGATCAATTTCTTTTATAGTTCTAAATCAACATATCACCAAAAAATTAGCCACACCATCCATCAAATTTAAATCAACAGATTATCAATATTTTAACTATATCATCCATCAAAACATATACATTAAAACATAAATCACCAATTATTGTATCAGATCAGCCAACAAAGTATATTTCTTAATACATATCACTATTTGAAATAACATATCATCAACAATTATACCAAATCGGCCACCAAGTGTATACACTAAAAAAATTTTGTGTTTAAAAATTATTTCGATAATTTATGCACCACATGATACAAATCATATTCACTATGATCTTGTGGAATCTCTTCAAATTAACCGTTGTAACTTTTTCTCCTTACCTTCTTTTTTTGCCGTTTTAAAGGTAATAATGAGAGAATTTGCACTAACATCTTTCTCCTTACCTTTTTCTTGCGAATTAGTTGAATCAGAGAAAGAAATTTCGTTATTGATGGCATGAATTGCTCTTTCATATTCACTTATGAGGAATATAGTGAATGCATTCAACTCAAAACGTAATTTAGAACATACGATAGGGCTGTTAATATTGCGTTGAAGCCTTAACCTAAGGCCTTTTCTAGGAGTAGAATTCAGGGATTAAAAACAATTAACAAAATAATGTTTGTTCTTGAATTAGAGGTGATTTAAAAAAAACAAGAATAGAAAAGAATAAAAAATTATCAAGAATAGAGGTTTTACCTAGATAATAACAATGGAAGAGATGAGAGAGAATATTTTTGTGATTGAGATGAATAATGAAGAGAGAAAAAAAGAGATCTTGTTGTGAGTCCCAAAAAATAAGTACACTAACCCAAAAATAAAAATAAAAATGTGTATTAATTTAAAGTGTCATATTTATAATTAAAAACTTAGTTTTGTAAATAAAAAAGAGTATATTTTATATTGTAAATTAAAATTTTAAACACAACATCCTAGTAATTTTTCCTTTCTATATATAATGTTTTGTTACCAACGTAGAAAAAACAATGAACGTACCTCTTTTTTTTTTTCTTCCTGAAATAAGCAAGAAATAATATGCCTTTTTATATACAAATTTCAGATTCAATATATCTTTATGAATGTATATTTTATTCAAGTTCTATACATTGGAAACAAATTAACATTGAGGACAAAAAAATATAGTATATATTTTCTGATATGAAAACATGTATTTCAACAACAACAAAAAAAAGTCTGACAACAATTTGAATACCTAATTCATACATTAAGAACCAAAATGATATATACATTTAATATATGTAATTTGTATATAAACTGATTTTAAAGGATTTTATACATTTTTTATACATTGGTGAAAATTTAATACGAAGAACCAAACATTTAGGGGTCGTTTGGTGTGATGGATAAGAGGATTTAATCCCAGTATAATTTTCAATAAATCTAAATCACATAGAATTTTTTTTATCACACCTAGTTCATACCTCAAAAATAAAAAAATAAAAATATATGTATAGCTTTATTATATAGAGTATGTATACACTAAATTAATATATAAATTCAGTGTATGAAATGTGTGTATAACCCGATGTCAAAAGAATATACTAAACTAAAGCTACTGAAATCATAAATTTAACAGTTTGTATACATTAAACTTTGATAAACCTCACCCACCCTCGATATGTCATATATATATATATAAACAATATGTGTAATATGGATTGAATTGGTGTATAATATAGATATAGAAATTGATTTAAACTGGTATAATAGACTAAATTAAATTCAAAGAAAATCAGATTCTATATTTTTAATTCATTGGTAAAAACTGGTCATATAGATACTGAGAAAATGCTCTACGTTGGTACTATAATTAAAAGACTAAGGTATGAAAAACTACTATTTGTTGGATCATTCTAAGTGTAAAAACCAGAAAGATAGCATTGTTAATAACAAAAATAAGTTTCCACAACACTTTCAAAAACTAAATGAAGATATCCAAACGATCAACAAACTATTTTCTAATACGTTTTATTCTATTTGTTCACTTTTGGTCTTGATTTGACACTCGATAACTTCTCAACGTTGATAACAAGTTCATTTTGAAATTCTTGATCTATTGAAGCTTGATCGATCGATCGCCCAATCGAAGACTATTATCTTTTACTATTTTTCAGACTATTTTGGAGAGTAAATGAAATTTCTAATTTTTCAGACATGATTTCAAATTGAAACAAAGAACAAATAAAACTCAAAAATGGAATTAAAGAAAGAGCTAGTTTCAAATATATACAATAAAGTAATAAGTTTACAACAAATATAGTCATGTTTTATTTACGTACAAAAATATCCAAAAGTTATAGAAACTAAACATTGACTATACAAAATAGCTTGCCAAAAGTCATAGAAAGTATAAACTGACTATACAATATAGCTTACCTATACATGAGATTATACATTGACTATACATTAAGATACACTCAAACAACTGAAATATAGCTTAACTATACATGAAATATACACTGACTAGTCAAGCTCGATCAACTCAAAATTGCCTCTAAATAGTCCCAAATTTTAGATATGAAATCCTCTCGATATTTTGAGTCTATTGATATATAACTCACTCGAAATGATTCACGTTTTTGATTTGTCGAATCTATATATATATATATATATATATAAAGGAGAATCAAGACAAGGTGATGTGGCACCTCTCTATGACCTCCATTCTTATTTATCTTTTTTTTGGCCTTTTTTCTTCATTTTTTTCATTAAATAATTTGTTAATTAATTAAATAATTTAATCATATTTACTATTGTAATTATATGTAATGAGTTACAAAAAACCTCCATCCTCGAGACAAGGTGATGTGGCACCTCTCTATGACCTCCATTCCTATTTATCTTTTTTTTTGGCCTTTTTTCTTCATTTTTTCATTAAATAATTTGTTAATTAATTAAAAAATTTAATCATATTTACTATTGTAATTATATGTAATGAGTTACAAAATACCTCCATCCTTTTACATTCTTTAATTAAATAACATGTCTTTTCAACTCCCTTCTAACTATTTTTATGGATTATCCAATCTATAAATACCAATCATCTATGAAGATGTTGAATGTTCATTTCGATTTTTTCATTCTTTGTTTTTATTAGTATAGGTTTTTTTCTTCTTTTAAATTTTCTTTTTTTCCCCATCTTTTTATTCATTAATCATATATTTAATAATCAAATAAGAAGACATAGAAAAGATAATATCATGATATGACATTTACTTTGATTAAGATCATAGATGTATTCTTCAAAGATTCATCACAGAGGCAAAGAGATGTTCACATTATTTGGTACAAGTTCAACAAAATGAAGAAGCAAGCTTGATTATCTTGGAAGATTCATAAAAAGAGATTGTTGTAGTAGTATAAAAGTTTGAATGATTTTCAAACATTTTGAAGATTTATTATTGTATTATTTTGATTTCAATTAATATTATTCTATCCTCTTTTATTTTGTTTCTTCGTCTTGAACAAAAAATTTTGATAAAAAGACATGATTCCCTTTTATTCACCATAAAAGAGTAATATGAAACTCTACTAATTAACCAACATAGTAAAAAGCTCAATTAGCCAATTTTACTGAACTGACTTTGCTATTATTATTGTTGTTGTTGTTTAATATTTTAAAATTTTCACAAAAAGTAAAAAATATACAAAATGGTGTTATTTCACTAAAAAGGAACAAGAGAAAGCATGGTGAAATGCGAAAAATATTTTTTTTTTTAAAATCCTTTTATTTTTTTTTACATTTCTCTACATAATTAACTTAATAATAAATCAATAAAATGCTTCCTACCGTAAATTTAGACCATGTAGAAGAAATAAATGATGATCTTTATGATCAATCTTGATTCCTCATAAATCTTTGGTACAAATTAAAATTCAGGTAACGATTCTGACTTAATCAACCCAAAATATTTTTTATTGTAATTTATTGTTTATCATATTTTAAATATTTTTTGTTACCTTTTCATCTTCTCCTATTAAATAAATAAATGGAAAAACTGATCCTGCAAACTTAAAAGAACTTTAACTTTGTCATTTCTTAAAATTAATTTCATTAATTTCCTTTCTTAAACTAAGAAATATCTCTTTTTCATTATATATATATATATTCAATCTCATAATTTATACTCTATCTTTTTATCTTCATAACTTATATTTCCATAATCTCTATAACTCCTCATAACCTCCAAATTTAAATGTATAAACTTATGATAACTTATTGTGTTTCTTAATGAATATATAAAATAAGAAATACAGACAAGGTGATGTGACACGTTTCTATGATCTTGATTTGTATTTATCTTTTTTTTTTCTCTTTTTTGGCATTTTTCCCAAATTTAAATTAATTATTTTATTATAAAAGTAAAGTATTTAATTTGTTCCAAATAAATATTTCATTAATAAAAAAATATTTATAACAAAGATTCTTCACATACCAATTAAGTAATAAAAATTTAAAATTATTTGATCCATTTAATTAGAGATTTGCCAGCGTCTTATCTCCTTTTCTAAGCCCACATAGTATAACAATTAATGTCATTTGAAGTCCTATATTTATGTCTTTTTTATTTGTACTTTTCAACCACATTTATTTTAATATTTTAACCTTCATAACTCATTTATTTAATTTTTACTCATAATAATATTTATGACTCTCATATTCTTTACCTTTTCATATTTATAACACTTAAATATTAAATGTAAAAGTTAAAATACTTTATGGCATTCCTCTATTTTTATCTATATAAATTAATATTTTTTGTTTCATGAATTTCTATCCAAAAATTTCCTTCATTTTTATTAAAGTATCATACTCATGCTTGTGTTTGACTCAAAAAAGAAGAAGAAAACTCTCAAATAGTGATAGACTTGTGAGGTTGATATCGACAAAAACTTAAACATTACGTATTGATTTCGTTTTTTCTTCAACTTTTTTAATTAATAAAATCGTAATGATTTATGTATTGTATATATTTTTATGTATCTCTGTGGTACGTACCTTTTAATTTTAATTTTTATATGAATTTCGAATTGTTGTAACTCTATAATTTCTACTGATATTTAATTTTTACTTTAAAAATAGTATATTTATGTTATTTATTTTTAATTATAAATTGCTACAATAAATATTGTGTTCTTTCACTTCTAATCACATGTAATTTTCTTATGTTTTTTTTGCTATGGATTCAAATTGTACCTTTACATTACTAAAAAAGGTGTAATTATTTTATTTAATATATTTTTTATGTAAGGAGAAACAAAAAGGTGTAATTACATATCTATATCCTGCATGTTTAGTACATTCAGAGTACTAACGCATACTTTGTGCTACATCATTTCATAATATAGGTTCAGGCACTCAACATCCAGATCACGCTTAGATCGATTATCGGTTCGACTTCAGCAGCTCCAGTGGTGAGTCCTCATACTTCGAGGACAATAGACATGCCTTTTATTTTAGTCTTTACTTTCAGTTTTCAGTTTTTTAGAGTTAGCTAGGGGCATGTCCCATCCATGGGGTGCCCCAGTGTTGTTCGTGCGAAAGAAAGACGGTTCTCTCGGGATGTTCATTGACTATCGTCAGTTGAACAAAGTCACAATCAAGACTAAGTATCCCATCCCCAGAATTGATGACTTGTTCGACCAACTTCAGGGTGCTAGTCGCTTATCTAAGATAGACCTCAGATCCAGGTACCATCTGCTCAGAGTCAGAGATAGTGACACCCCGAAGATAGCCTTCAAGACTCGGTATGGCCACTATGAATTTGTAGTTATGTCTTTTGGACTAACAAATGCTCCTACAGCTTTCATGAACTTAATGAACAGGGTGTTCAAATAGTATTTGGACTTGTTCGTCATTGTTTTTATTGATGATATCCTCATTTATTCTCGAAGTGAGGAAGAGCATGCGACTCATCTGAGAGTTGCTCAGCAAACTCTCAAAGATCGTCAGCTATTCTCTAAGTTCAGCAAATGTGAATTCTGGTTATAGTCGGTAGCTTTCCTTGGTCATGTGGTATCCAACAAAGGGATCCGAGTAGATTCTAAGAAAATTGAGGCAGTAAAACACTAGCTTAGACCCACCTCTCCGACCGATATCAGAAGTTTCTTGGGTTGGCCGGTCATTACAGGAGGTTTGTTGAAGGATTTTCATCCACAGCTTCCCCATTGACCAAGTTGATTCAGAAAAAGGTCAAGTTTCAGTGGTAAGATGAGTGTGAGAAAAGCTTCTTAGAACTGAAGACCAGGTTGACTACAACTCCAGTCTTGACTCTACTAAAGGGTTCAGACGGTTATGTGGTTTATTGTGATTTATATAGGGTCGGCTTAGGTTGTTCATTGATGCAACAAGGTAAGGTCATAGCTTATGCTTCTAGGCAGCTTAAGGTCTATGAGAAGAACTACCTGACTCATGACCTCAAGCTTGCAGCCATAGTGTTTGCCCTAAAGATTTGGAGACATTACTTGTATGGTGTTCATGTTGATGTGTTCACAGATCATAAGATCCTCCATTATGTGTTCACCCAGAAAGAACTGAATCTTCGTCAGAGGATATGGCTTGAATTCCTCAAAGACTATGACATGAATGTGCTTTACCATTCGGGTAAGACAAATGTAGTGGCTGATTCTCTCAGCAGACTGTCTATGGGTAGTGTAACACATGTTGATGATGAAAAGAAAGAGTTAGCCAAAGATGTTCACCGGCTTGCTCGCTTAGGAGTTTGCCTTACAGACACTTTAGATGGTGGTATGATAGTTCAGAATGGATCAGAATCTTCATTGGTAGCGGAGGTTAAGGAAAAACAGGATAGCGATCCTATATTACTTCAGTTGAAAGGTGCAGTTCATCAGCAAAGAGTTGAGGTTTTCTCCCAAGGGGCAGATGGTGTGCTTCGTTACTAGGATCGCTTATGTGTTCCTAATGTGGGTAAGTTTAGGAAGCAAATACTTACAGAAGCCCATAATTCCAGGTATTTTATTCATCCGGGTTCCACTAAGATGTACCGTGATCTACGAGAAGTCTATTTGTGAAACGACATGAAGAGGGATATCACATATTTCGTAGCTAAATGTCCTAACTGTCAACAGGTTAAAATAGAACATCATAAACTAGGAGGTGTGACTCAAGAGATTAATATTCCTACATGGAAGTGGGAAATGATAAACATGGATTTTACTACGGGTTTACCTCGTACTCGCAGACAACATGCCTCCATTTGGGTGATAGTGGACAGAGTTACTAAGTCAGCTCACTTTTTGGCTGTCAAGACTACAGATTCGGCGGAGAACTATGCCAGACTCTAAATCAGTGAGATAGTTAGGTTGCATGGGGTTCCCTGGTCTATCATCTCAGATAGAGGTCCTCAGTTTACATCCCATTTCAGGAAGTCGTTTCAGAAAGGTCTTGGTACTCAGGTAAATCTCAGTACAACATTTCATCCACAGACAGATGGTCAGACAGAGCGTACAATTCAGACCTTAGAGGACATGTTGAGAGCTTGTGTGATCGATTTCAAGGGTAATTGGAATGATCACCTATCTCTCATAGAGTTAACCTATAATAACAGCTTCCATTCCAGTATTCAGATAGCCCATTATGAGGCACTGTATGGGCATGACAAACTTTGTATTTTGTTCCCTCAGTTATCCTTGCATTTCAGCATATTTGCATGTTTATGGAACTCAGTTCAGTTAGATATCAATTTCTAGTGTTCAGTTGGTAGGGATATCAGTTCTTTCCTCCAAACTCAGCTTGTATAGACTTCATTCGAGGACGAATGACCCCAAGGAGGAGATATTGTAACACCTCAAAAATTAGAACTAAGATTGAACAAGAGAGAAGGGTGAACCATGGAGGGGTCCACAGGCTGTGAATAATATCACGACCTGTCACCTTGCTCATTGTGCACCCACAAAAGGTGAAAGACCATAGACCACTAAACTGTCATAGAGCTCCACACGGGTCATGAAGTGGCCTGTGAAGGGGAACACAGAACCACCATGGCTACTGTGAAGGACCACGAACCACTAGACGGTCTGTGGAGCTTCACACAAGCCGTGAAGTGGCTCGTGAAAGAGGCTTGGCAGACTTTGAGGTTTGTGTCAACTTAAAACGATCATATCTTTTAGCACAAAATGATTTAGGTGGCTCACGACCTATCAAATTAAAGGTCTTTGAGTCTTCTTTCCAACGCCACCAAGTTTGCTTAATGCCAAGCTCGGAGTAAAAAGTTATGCCTATTTTAGTGAAGCCCCTTCGGGCAGGGCATCTTCACGAGCTTCTAGACGGGCCTTGGTCATCATGACGGCCCGTGAAGCCTATCTTGAAGCCACTTTGGCAACATTATAAGTCAGGGTCACATTGATTTTTTCTCCTATGCGTTTGGTACTTAAACTACATCGTTTAATGGTTACACTACGTCGTTTTACTTGGTCTAAGCTTAGTAAACTAGTTAGAAACTACCTAGAAGCCTCATTCTCCAAAAAATTACCCAACTTAGAGCGAAAAGAAGAGGAAAAAAGTTGACCGCTTCTCCCAAGAACAAGCAAGAGTGTTCTTCGAAGTTCAGCCCCGAAATCCAATGGATTTCTCCGTAGATTTCGTCACCAGGTATGTGTGATTCCACTAGTGAGTTCCTTTCACCAATTAGGTCCCTAGAATTCAGTTAGTTCTTCGATTCCTCATAAACTGTTCATACCTAGGGTTTCCAGATTTTGAAGATTTATTGCGATTTTAGCTGTTAGAGTTCCCATGATCTAAATAACATGATTCTTGGTGATTTAGTGTTATTTGCATGTATAGAATTCAGAACCCTAGCTTCTATCAACTATCAACTCATGAATTATACTTGCTAGGCAGATCCGTTAGAAAATCATGCTTTAGAAATTGAATGTCATAACTTTCAGTATATTTATGTGCATTCCCAGATGGCATGTCAACATTTTAAGCTACTTAGTATTTCAGTGCATTTTAGCTTTTCATTCAGTTGAGAGTAGACTTAGCACCGAGTTGGACTAGGGTTCAGCATACCCTCAAAGTCCTAGAACTACGTGCCAACGTAGGTTCAGAAGTCCCCTCCGTTGGACATCAGATTTTAGTGATCACGCCACAATCATGCCTTTATACCCCTGGCAAGGTATATTGGGTCCTCTCGATGGGGCGTATACATCGGACTCCACGTTTAGCTCACGTGGTTTATGTCGGTTAATAGTAGCTCCCACAGTCAGACTCTTAGTGAATTGACCAGGTTTTCAGCAGTTACTTCAGTATACAGTTCACCATGTTATCTTCATGATTAGTACTTGGTCATTGCATCCAGTTTATCTTTCAGTTATACTTCAGTACCTATCTATATTCTTGTTCAGATTATACCATTACTCAATTATGCATTGTTCAGCTTATATAATTTGTTCATCTTAGCATATCTGTATCCTGCATGCTCAGTACATTTCAAGTACTGACGCATACTTTGCGCTACATCATTTTATAATGTAGGTTCAGGCATTTAACATCTAGATCAAGCTTAGATCGATTCTCGATTCGACTTCAGCAGCTCTAGTGGTGAGTGTTCCTACTTCGAGGACAATAGACATGTCTTCTAGTGTAGTCTTTACTTCCAGTTTTCAGTTTTGTTAGAGTTAGCTGGGAGCATGTCCCAACAACTCATTTCAGTTAGAGGCTTTTCAGACATAGTAGTAGATTCAGCTCGAGTTGTTAAATGTTGTTTCAGTCATCACTAAACTCTTGTTATATTTTACATATTCAGACTAGTTGGGCTTTTCCCTATTTCATATATCTACTATTTTTAGCTTCCGCATAATACATGCTTTACTCATTTATTTCCAGTATGCTTGATATATGCCAGACTCAAGGTTAGCTTGGGGTCACTCGTGATCCTAGGTCCCGTGTTACGTCTAGGGGGTAGCCTCGGGGCGTCACAATTGTAAGACACACATGAAAGACATGAAGACATTTTAATAAGATGATCTCTACATAGAGGCGAACCCAAGATTTGAAGACTTCAGGTGCACCAATATTATCTTAGCTCAAATATGAGCTCTAAGATAAACTTAAAAAATAAAAACAATTAAAAAATGTTGTAGCTAGATTTGAACCCAGGTCTAATGGGTGGTTTCTCTAGCTTTTCTCAAGCAGCACAATGACAAACCTATACTCTTCATGGGTGTACAGTTAATTATATCCTAATTTTTGTCAGTTTCTCAAGATAGATATACACTTATACACATAATTTTTCCCGAAGATAATGGGTGCACGTACACCCCCACCCTATAGGGTGGGTCTGCCTCTGTCTCTACATTCTACTCCCTATATATTTTATCTATATTATTTGTAGTATATTGATTATATTTTACAATAATTACAATTGAATACTAATGTCCGAAAACCTTTAAAGTGAATGAGATAATTTGTCGGGACAAGACCCCTGGCAGCTTGAAAGCTAACACAACTGAAGTGAATAACATTTACTGACTCATAACCGAAGTCCTCTAAATGTGAGGAAGACTCACCACAATGCTGGAAGTAGAGAAACTTAGTGGAATGTCTGCCCACGAATTTGAATCAGGGTGCTGAAATCTACATCACAAAATGATGTATCGCAAAGTAGCGTCAATACATGAAATGTATTGGTCTGCAATGTAAGGGCTGAGATCAACAATTATACAAACAACTGAAAAATATAAATCTGAGCATGAGTAATACACAAGATAACTCCAGGATTGAGAGTCAAATATGTGACATATGATAAATATTTCAGAAACAAAAAAATATATTTAAGACCATATTTTTTTGAAATCGTATCTGAAAGGATGCATATATGAAAATCATACTATCTGAAATTTTATAATGATTGATATTAGGCATATTTACGCGCCTAATAACCAATTTATCCCATATATTTAGCCAAGTTCGAGAGCTAATTCCTAGTTTGAATTGTAATTTTGGAGTCAATTGATTGTGTTTCCTCTAACCAATATGATTAGGTGTTTGTAGGGTGAAAAGCAAGAAAAATGAGCGAAAAAGAAAGTCATCTAAGAAAAGAAAAATAGAAGTTGAATTTGCTAAGGAGAAATGACCAAGAAGCTGGAAAATGCACTGGATCAATGCATCTCCGCGTCGCGGAGCTGGAAGCCAGATTGTCGCAAACAAATTTCACAAAACAGTGAAGTGCGCGATAGAGGCACTTTGCGGAGGAGGAATGGACTTCTCAAAATGTGCAGCGAGGGAACAGGTGCGGACCTGGACTCCAGAATTTTATCACGTTTTTTATTTCACCCTATAAATAGTCCAGCTGTATTATTTTATCATTATTTAATTTTTGATAAATAAGGAAAACACAACTTGGGCGATTTTGCTGACGAACTCTAGGGCTTTTCTTCTACTCTTTCATTTTGGTAAACGCTTTAATGATCTATGAATATTATTTTATGATGATTCATACTATGAGTAGCTAAATTCCCTTATTCTAGGGTTGTAGCTACGATTGATGGCGTAATATTATTTATCTCTAGCATGAGACGGGTTTTCTTATGAATTATGCTTACATTCTAATTTTTACTATTTTGATGCCTGATCAACATTAAAATAAACTATTTGTCCACTCTTGAACTCGGAAGACGAATGGAGGGATAGACTAAGGAATGTGAGGAATGTGTTCATTCTAGGGTAAAAACTTAGAGAGTTTCGCCTATAGGATAGAAATATACCTATATGCCTCGTTTGGTTAATAAACAAGACGATAGCGTAATGCTCCGCGATTGGTTCATGCCTATCCCCGATCAACGATGTCGTTAGGCTGTCAATGGTGGTATGTGACTAGAGGTCGGGAGACCATGATCGTAAATTCAACCTTGTGAATCAATAATGAGGATAACCTGTCGATTGCTGGAATACTCTTTATTATGCTTGAAATCAGTGCGCTACAACCCTGGAATTTCTCCCAAATTTTGAAATTCCCTTTTGCAACTAATTTAGTTGTTTAGTAGTTAATAATTGAAATTGTTTTAATAATGATACTATAAACAAACTCCTGAAACTTTCTGTCACATAAGTAAATTTATTTTAGTGACAACAAAGTTAGTGTTTGTCGATTTGAAGTCCTTTGGGTTCGATAATCCGGCTCGAAAGAGTCACTGTATTACTTGAGCGACCACGTACACTTGCGTGTGCATCTGGGCGCAACAATGATAATATCAAAAAATATATAAAATAAATAGAGTAAAGCTTTTAGGTGGGAGTTTCTCTTAACCGACATACACCATATGAGCTCATGATGCACCAGCGAATGCCCTAGTTTTGAGGGTGCCTTATGCCTTGTTAGGGTCAACCAAAAAAATGGTGAAACATATTCTTATGGTGACATGTAGTTTTGAAACTTGTGCTATCTAGAATCTTTGTTCCCTCAGCGATAAATATTATTCTCAGACATACTATTCATATAGCTCATAAAAAATATTTGTTAATCTTATCTAGAAGCTTATCATGAGTCTTGCTCAAAATCTCTTTCTAAAACACATTTTGCAGTGAGACTATGCTCAAATCGATGAGACGAAACTCAAACCTTTTCTAAAACATATGCCAAAATTTATTTCTAAAACATATCTTTCAAATCATGAGAATTTTTTTTAGAACTTGCATAACTTGTGATTTCTGTAACTATAACATTGAATTTATGTAAACTGAGGAATCTTGGAAACGAGGTTGAAAGGAATTTCTTATTGGAGTTCTACGTACATACCTAAATTTTAGGAATTCTTGAAGAAAAACTTTAAGCTTGAAATTTATAGCTTGAACTTGAAAACCCGTTCTATGGAGTTCTTGGAGATGAAGTTTGGGAAAGAATCTTGATTAAAAACCTTCTTGAAGAGAATCATGAAGTTGGAGCCTTTAGATCGTGTGAAATTGGAGAAATCCCTTTCTTGAAGTTCTTGATCATTGGGAGAAGAAGAATTAGGGATTTCGAGAGTTGATATACTTATAAGGATGTTATTAGGTTATAAGATGGACTTAAGGAAGTTAATTGAGGGTAAAAGGGTAAGAATACCCCTCTAGAAACGTAAGAGACCAGAAAAATCAAAGAAAATGACCTTTTAATGAATTCTATGAGTCAATCGGTGATTTAGAGGCACTGTCACTATAATATTCGGCGGAGCCAAAGTGGGGCTTTTGATCGCCAAAATTAACAATTTTTGAAGGTTTTTCGGATCATTTCGGTGACGCCAAACTATTCAGCGATTCACTGAATTATATGTGTCATCGCCGAATTTTTCAGTCCGTACATATTTCAGTAAAACAATCATAACTTTCTACTCTGAACTCCAATTGCATTGGAAAGAAGATTCAAAGATCTTTAACTCATTAAGTATGAGCCACCTAACTCTTAATGTTTTAAGAGATATTACCGTCTGAAGTTGAACCTTAGATGGACTCATGCGAAAATTAAGCCGATAGAAATTCTTTAAACTGGCTTGGTGTTTGAGGTAACTTACGACCCTAATACACATTCGATACACTTACTATACTTAGTAAAGGACCTTAACATACATGTACAACTTAGAAAAATAGAGTTTGTACCCATACACATACAGAAGATGGTTCGAATATTTGCTTAGAAGTTGCGAGGCGCTACGATCATGATGTGAATTCTCATGCTATTTTTACTTGATTTTTTGTTGTGGCTAGATCAACCTCGTTGTTCGTGAAGTTGTTCAAGACAGGGTTGACGCTGATGTTGATATGATCATTGTTTCCAGTACCAGCCATTGAACCTTCTAATTATCTTGCTACACAAGAACATAATTTGCTAGCAAGAATTTAGAAAAATCAAATCAGTATGAGAAATATCCTTAGCCCCACAATGAATATCAAACTGTTTACCTTAAAAAAAAATATTTGAATTTGTAAGTGAAGTTTAGAGGATATATGAATCAAATTGTTAATCAAATAAAATAAGTAATGTTGTAAGAGAACTAAACTAATTGAAATATAAAACAAATGTAGCACGTGTTGACATGAGTCATATTTATTACTTTCCACATGTCTTAATTTTATACGATCAATGAGTCTTGACTAGTTTTCCTCTATATATATCCCAACATAGAATTCCCTTCCTTTAAAACATAAAGAGCAAAAGAAGAATGAAACTCTATTATAATTTTACAGAGAAAATAGCCTTGATGAACTCTAATTTATTACCGGATTTTTAACTATACACTTGTATTTCATGAGGGTCCTATTACCTCTGAGCTATTTTAAAATGAAATTATTTTCTCTCTGAAATATCATTACCATACATGTGTCTTGTGGTGAAATACACGCACTTGACACGTGTATTTCACCATTTAATAATATTTTTTTAAAAAAAAGTTCTCCTCCTTCCTCTTCCTTTCTTCCTCAATCATTTCTTCAACCCTAACTATAATAAACATCATTTTTTACCTCAATACATTTCTATATCTCTAACAATTTATAAAAACGAAAATTCAAGTCGCCTTTTCATCTATTCCGAATCTTTAGAGCCTAGAAGATAGCGGTCCTAATCAAATCTTTCATCCAACCAATTCCACAATTTTTTCAGATTTTTTTACATTTCGTTTGATTTTCTTCCTTAGACAATTTCAGATACACATTAAATGAGTCATGAACATTCGAGATCAGATTCATCCCCTGAAGATTCCGTCGACAACTCAAAATCATCGCGGATGAGAAGACCAATTAGAGACCAATTTATAACATCAATTTGAGAAACCTCTCTCTCTTCCCCATTCTTTATTCTTTCTCCCTCTAAAATTTTCATGATTAATTTATAATTTGAGTTTTTGATTTTGATTCTTCATGGATTTTAGGAGAACATGTAGGATCCTTCTTTAAAAATGTAGAAGAAATTGTTTTGTTTTAGTTCCTTTTAATAAGTTTGAGAATACTTTTTAAATATACAATTACTTCACTTTGATTTTGTTACTCTTGAGTCCATGACTTTAAAAAAAATTAATTAATGGGTATGTTTTTTTTAAAAAATAAATTTAATTTGTTAGAAATAAGTCTATTGAAAAATTATTTATTCATAAAATGCATTAGTTGTTGATAATTTTTATACCAAACATCCATTGAAAAAAACTTCAACAATGATAATGGTGAGAAATGTATAGTTATATAAATAAATAAGAAGAAATAAAGAGAAAGAAAAAAGAAGATTAGAAAAAAACGGAAATTAAAAAAAATAAGCAACTCACTCTCTCAAAGAGAGTGAAATAAACTCTCTATGACAACTCAGCACTTCAGAGGTTATTTATTCCATTTTAAAGTAGTTTAGGGGGTAATAGGACTCCTGCGAAAAATAAGTGTGTAGTTGAAAATTCAGTAATAGGTTGGAGGGTCATTTGACCATTTTCTCTAATTTTACATAATTGATTAATACATCTTGAAATGCCATTGGAAAAATACAAAAGAATTTTATTTAGAAAGTAATTAATTAGTGAGGAATGAGTCCTAGCAGTGGGGTTAGGCATGTATTGATGGAGGATGCTTTCTTAAGTGGATGAAATGATTAGCTAGATTCTTAATTAGGAGGACGTTTATGTATATATATATAGATATGTTTGGTCTTCTTGATTTTTTAACGTGATTAGTAATTACTACTCTATTTATTTGTTCTTATTACTTGGTAGGTGCATGTATGTTTTATTTATTTTTCGTTTTTCCTGCTTTAATCTCTCTCTTATTTTTTTTGGCAAAAACATTGATTGAGAACATTCATATATTGTGAAAAATATTGATCTGAGATATATATATTTAGGATTTAAAATGTCCTTATATATGAACAATGATGTAATATTTAAATTTCATTTCAAGTGATCGAATATATATGAATATCGATCTTTTAAACCTGCGAGAAGGATTCATTATATAGAGAAGTATTGAAAACACTCCTAAGCTATTTATTAGTTTCATCCTAAATTATTGACAACTTTAAAGACACCCATTTACTTGAATAACTGAACTTACTTACAGTACTCCTTATCTTGCTACATGAGTGAAATACACCCCTAAATTCTCACTAAGTTTACGGGTATTTTCAACAATTCCCACGACTTTTTATTAAGAGACTTATGCTTCTACAATAGTTTGAGAGTTGAGACCATTTGCTATGTCATGTGACAGATAATCTAAGTTTAGTTAGTCAAGTAGCTAGAGGGTTGTTTTTAAGGCTGTCAATAGTTCAAGAATGAAACTAATAATTTGTATCATTCAATATTTCTCTCTATTATATATTAATGTTTTTTTAATATAAAGTGAAAATGTTTTACTATATGGTAGTACCGCATCTAGTATTACTATAATAATGTTTTTGATATGTATGTTTTCTTTTACATACTCCTACTGTTTTGTCATGACTATGCACTTAATTAAGTGTTGGGGCAAAGCTTACAACTTCATTTACAAATGTTTTTTGTATGATTTGTGTTGTTTATGTATCACTTAATAACAACATATATACTTCACCATTTTTCAAAAGTGAAGGATACTGAAGTGGACATAACAATTATTTATACTAATGAATATTGTCTCTAGCTATGAATGCTCATGAACAATAATCTCTATGTATTGTACTTTTGGGTTGTTTTCATCTATAAAAATATGGTCACTCGATCTACTAATAATTTTTTGTTGTCATTTATAATAAAGAAACAACGACGTGATGCAAAAAAAGAAACAACTTTCGTTTTGCTTTAATTATGACGTGTATGAACCTAACAAAAAAAAGAACCCCAATTTAGGGTAAAAAGTTAATTTTATAACTATATAAATTTCTAATTCAATCGTGCCTTTTTAAATATTTCTATTTCAAGTTTTATTATCACAATTCACAACTATGATATTAAGATCGGCTTGACTATATAAAGTCGCTAAAACAATGATCAGAAGAAAATAATTTTAAATAATATAGTATTTTATGTTACTTAATTATTTATTTATTGTCTCATTTATGTCCTAACGATTGACATGAACTCATATTACGAGTCCTTACCCTTTTCATTCTCATCTTGTTATTTTCATTATTTTATTATTAAATATTCTAAAGTCTTTCAAACGGTCAAACCTTTTGTATTATGCAAAATTTATTGTTGTCCGTTTAAAAAAGATCAAATTTGCCTTTTGAAGTCTTTTTAAATTTCGTGCATGCAGAAAGTAGTCAATACTACTCCCTTTGTCCCTATTTACTTGTCTATTTTTTCCTATTAAGAAAATAATAATTGACATAGTGAGTTTACCATTTTACTCCTATTAATTGATAGAATTCCAAAATCAATTTACTCATTAAAAATGTTCTATCTTTTTCAAAAACATTAACTCTCTAAATAAATTAAGGATGTAGTAGGTAAAAAATTAAGAGTATTGTCTTTTCTTGATTTGTCAAAAATGACAAGTAAAAAGTCAAAATTGGACAAGTAAAAAGGGACAGATGGAGTATTTCACTGTCATTCTTAAATTTATTAAATTCAACGCAACACTATTTCGTTGTGATCATATTAACTTCATAAAATGGTGTTTTACAAAAATCGAACCGATCAATAAATCAAATCGAAAAAATGTTATTGGGTTATTGCTATTGGATTATTGGATCAACATGTTTTTAATGATTTTATAAAAATAAAAATATTGGTTATAAGTTTTGTTTCAATTTTTATTAAGGTGTTATTGGATAAATCGATAACCCATTAAGACGATGGTAATTACTACTTTACCCTTCATAAATATAGTACTAATAATTGAACTTTGTACTACACACTTCACACAGTACTTCTACTTCACATCAAAAATTCCATATTAGATTTTAGTTGTAACATGTAATTGCAGCCTTCGTACTACATCTATTCTTACTGATGCAATTTTTCATTATCTTTCTTGTTTTACTATATCAAAACATTTACAGCTGACTTGTTTGTTTCACTATATCGCACCAAATTATTAGAGAAGAGAACTCGTATTATATATATATATATAACATTTTCTTATTTGATAAATTGAAAACGAATTATTAATGACAAAAAATTGATAAATCAAAAATTAATAAAAAATATCTTATTAATTTGTTATTAATTTAACGTAATTTGTTATTAATTTAAAGTATTTCAAAATCGAAAATAGATATACATACTGTTTTGTGTTTCATATTCCAAGAAGCATCCCCCAATAACACTAATTCTGATAATACACATTGGAAAATATGAATTGCTTGTCCATTGCTATACTGCTTAGGTTACTGCAGCATGTGACAAACTCCTTTTTTCAATAAAGCGACAACTTCTGTTCACAAAGATTGTTCATCATATCATTAAATCTTTTTATTACTTCTATTTCTATTTATATCTCATCATTTTAGATTTTACGTGCATTAAGAAACTAAGTAAGTTTATTATTTTATTTTTATTTAATTTTTTTGGAACTTAAGTTTTCAATTAATTTATTTTGATTAATTAATTTAACCAATGAACATGATTTATTTACTTAGTTTTTCTAAGTTGGTCCAATATATATTTTCAAGGCTAATAAATTACAAGGATAAAAAAGAAACAATATGATAATTTATACATTGATTTTATAAAATGACAAATATTATGAACCAATTATTTATAAAAAAGGATGACATAGAAAAAAGAACGGATGAAGTATAAGATAAACTAAATTTTAAAAAGGTTACCTTTACCCTTCTCTTAAAAAATTAAAAGACACTACATATGATTAATTATTTGACTAACCGGAACCAAAATCTTAATTCAATAATTATGTTTTTACTCATGAGTAGTGGTGGGTATAATAGTAAGGTAATTATATATATTAGTGAAATATTTTAGCAAATAATGATAGTTTTGTGAGACTTAAGATTTAATAAATGTGATGTAACCAAAGTTGGTGAGAGGGAAGATGTAGGTGGTGGAACTTAAATGAGACAAGATTGATTAGGGAACATGTACACCTGTCTATAAATTTATCATGTGTGGACCTATGCTTTACTATTTGGGTGGCCATGGTTTAGTTGCCTAAGCTACTGGGAATTCATCAAACCAATCTTTTATTCACACGTAATTCCTTCAACTTATTTCTCAAAAGTGTGAGAGAATAGTTGAGGTTTGTTTTATCCTTAAATAGAAATTTTGAATTTAGATTTAGTATAGAGTAGTTTCAAAAACGTTTTTGAATTTGATGAAAATTATTAGTTTTATTTCTGAACTATTGACAGTTTTATTTGACTAAATAAATTTAGATACAACCCTAAAGTGCAACAAGACATAACAAGCGGTCACAAACTCTTGTAGTAGCACGTGACTCTTAATAAAAAAATCGAGAGAAGTATTGAAAACACCCTTAAACTTAGTGAGAATTTAGGTGTGAATTGGTGAGAATTCCAAGATAGGAAGTGTATTTAAGTTCAATTAGTCAAGTAAAAATGTGATTTTAAAACTGTCAATAGTTTGTAGATGAAACAAATAATTCATGCAGACTTTATTACCACATTGGAGCCCCGACTAAATTCAGATCGCGCATTGCATGGCCTATTAGGGAATGACACTCTCAATAATTTTTTCTCTATATCCAGTGCTCGAATCCGAAACCTCTGATTAAGAATAAAACAGTTCCACCACTATACTACAAATCTATATTGGTAGTAGGGAATGCTTTAATTCTTCGGTGGATCTATAAATCGGATAACTAAATTTTCAATTTAAATATATTGTCCCGCGTTAATATCTTCTAAAATGTCCTTGTTAAAGTATTAAAGAAGATAAACATAAAAAGCCATTGATATGTGCTCAAGACAACAAGAGGGTGTCCCATTTTGTACCACTAGCAGCCTAACAAACAAGACAAATCAAACGTTATGTTTTAATTTACTTGGACAAGTAAAACTGCTTATTAATTCATTCAACTAAGGCCAAACGTATTATTCTTTTTCTTAAGAATAAAGAAGACACTTTTAAAAAATAAATAATCTGAATAGATAAAAAGAAGGCATACTTGTCGATCCATTGTGTTATGTACCTTATGTCATTCGACATATTTATATTTTTTTATTTTTATCCGGTATCTAGTATTCATATTGCAAGTCCGACTATTCCAAATTTATATAAGATCTATTCGGAGGGAAGCACTCTCTGTCAAGAATTTTTCTATCTCATGAATTCAAATCCGTAACCTCTAATTAAGAAGAAAAAAAACAACAACTCCATCCACTAAATCATTTATCTTTTGTGGCATGTCATTCAACATATTAATGAGGTGGAAGTCAATTTAACTTTGAAATATAGACTTACCAAGTCAAGATATCAGCATCTTTAAAGTATTTTCCTTTGTTATCAAGCATTTTTTTTAGCACTAATTTGGTTGTAGACTAGTTTGCATTTCTTTTTATTTTTATTGTTAGAAAGGGAAATTGGCCATCACTATTTTAAATGAGGATAAAAAAGATTTTTTCTTTTCCTTTTTTTAACTTTCCTGATATTGGGAAAAAAATGGGAAAAGAAGAAAAAGACAGATAATGAGGTTAAAAAAATTATTTATAATTTTTTTCCTTGAGTTTTGACCTGTATATCTAAAAAATAATAATAGGGAAGTCGATTAAAATGATAAAAGTAAGAGTGACTTGCAGATACTATGAATTTTAAAGTGGGATTTGGTGCTGAGAATAAGCATTTTAAACATATTTTATCGTGTGTGAAGCAAATAGTGATTAGAAAGGATCAGGTACCATAATCCACATTAACAGCCCCTGCCCCACTTTCACCTTTTTTCCCTCTACTTTTCTTTAATTAAATGTCTTATAATAAATATGAACACTTGAATTTTTTTTTGCAAAAAGTAAAAGATTTGTCTCTATTGAACTTTATTTATTGTATATTATTACTATATCTACTATACTACTAGTTGAAACAGGTCTAATTATACTGTCTTGTCTCAGTTAATTAAGGAGCCTTTTGCTTTCCAAAACTGTTTCTGAATTAGAATTTCTAATTTTTCAGGTGACAATTAAATATCACCTTTAAATCTCTATTTATCATCACATCTCTTCTTTACTACTCTCTTGAAGAAACCAAAGATAAAAACAAACACATAGCTCCCCACCACTTGTTCTTTATATTGTCCTTTATTCACTGGCATTTCTAATTCGTGAATTTATAATAATCGTTGTGTTTTATTGGATCTTTTAATATTTTATGTTTTTTTGGAAAGTGTGTTAATTCTTATGTTGCGCGGAGTTGATTATCTTCTATAACACTCTACTTGATTTAAACTTGAATTGGGTATAATCTTGCAAAAAATCAAGATTAAGAATTTGAAGATCATGGAGGTTTATCATCGTCCTTATAGGCTACTTCTTGATCCACATCCTGTAATTCCACCTAGTAGTACAATAAGCAAAACCTTACCTCACCATGGTTACTCAAACGAAGCGAATTTCGATACAAACATGGTGATCATTTTAGCTGCTCTGCTTTGTGCATTAATATGTGCTCTTGGATTGAATTCAATTGTGAGATGTGCGTTACGTTGCAGCAGGAGATTTGCTTTCGAGTCAGAAACTGCGCGATTAGCTGCTACAGGGCTGAAAAAGAGCACACTGAGGCAACTTCCTCTGTCTGTTTATGGATCAGGAGTTAATATTCCGGCTACTGACTGTCCCATTTGCCTGGGAGAATTCGTTGATGGTGAAAAAGTGAGAGTTTTGCCTAAATGTCACCATGGATTTCATGTCAAGTGTATAGATATTTGGTTGGCTTTACATTCTTCATGTCCAACATGCCGACAATCGTTGCTGGAACAGAACACAACGGCAGCAGCAGGGGATGTTGAAACTGGATTGAGCCAACCTCCTCCTGCTGCTGCTACTACTCCTGCTATTGCTGCTGAGGAGGTTGGTTAATTTGCAGTATCTTTTTGTTTTAAAAGGGAAAAATATGTAGGTAATTTCAGATCATTTGTTTGCTCGGCAAGGTAGTCAGAACCAACCAGTTTTTTTTTTTTTTTAATCATATACGCAAGATTGATAGATAGCCTTCAATTGCACAAAGATGTGCTAGTAAGAATTGATGTCATTCTTCATTTGAAAATTTTGAGTTTGTTTTCTTTTCCATCCAAACCTGTATTTGGAAACTGCTTGATTGATTCCAATCTTTGAATTTGTTTTGAACTTGTCTTCTTAAGAAAATTGCTCAAACTTGCATATTCTAGGCTAAATGTGGAGTTAAGGTATTAACTTTTTCTGTTGGCTGCCAATTGGTTATGAGTGACTTTGAAGTTATAAAAGAAAGTTGAGTGACTTTACGAGAAGAATCTGAGTGACTTTCTGTAAAAAGAACTATTAGTTGAGTGACATATGAGATATTAACTCTTTGGATGAGTAAAGCAGAGTTCATAAATATTATGTGACGCTCAAACTTGAGTAGGTGCCTCCATACTTATTACACATGACATGTTTTTTTGTGATTATAAGCTATTCGTAACAATTTACAGTTGCGTTGTCAGATGTCAATGGTAAGATGGAGGTCTTGTTACTATGGCCAGCTAGTCATGTAGATCAAATATCAAATCATGATCTTGAACTGCCAGCAACACTGCTACTACTTGATTAATCAGCATCAGCACTCTGGAAACTGCAAATTTGTTCATAGAAAGCCAAAAGTTTGAATATTTGTTATGCTTTTTTTGTTTGTTTGTCTCTGTTTGATTTGATAAGGCACATTCATATATTGATTGTTAGCCATAAGGAACAAAAGGAATCATTAGCATGTGCTAAAAGAACAGAATGTCTCTGCACAACTTTTCATCATATAGATATTTTCTCCCCTTTTATAGGTCAATTTGGTCCACAGCATACTTATTGCAATTTGCAAAGCAAGGTATCAACTGGACATTTAGGCAACAGACCCTCTCTGCTACCTCCTTTGATGTTTGATTGATCAGCATTATCTTCTACTTGATTAGGTTCAAGTAGAAAAGATTGGTGGTAATAGTGCGCAAAGGAACAATGTAGAATGATGATTGAGTTGAAAGAAGTCAATTCTAGAATTAAGATTGGATACCCTTTCCACTACTTGCTTGCAATTGCGATCTGTCACCGCGTTCTAGTCATCAATGAAATGAGTGAAAATCATATGAGATTACGCTCAAGTTCAGTACAAACAAAAAAAATGGCTAGAAATTTCTCATCTGCGTAATTGTTGGTAGACAGAATAACAAATACCTATGCTAGTGGGAGGTAGTAGGTACATAATATAATTAGGTATCGCAGGCAAACTAATGTGTCCTTTATATAAAACAAAAGAAAAACAGGTGCAGTGCTAGGAGACAGCATGTGTGCTCATTCAAAGCAACCCAAGTGCCCAAAGTACCACATCTGTACGAAGGCCAACAACAGTGTACCTTTTGGAGCCATTTCTTGATATTCTTCTGATAATTGGAAGTAGAGTGCTATGATACTGCTTTATTCAAACTGCTTTGCATGCAGCAAAAAGTATTCATTGAAATGTCTCTTGCAAAATGTTTTGCAGGCACTTGACTCACAGTTGCTAGTGATAGCTCTCCTCACTGTATTATACATGTTGTTATCAAATTAGATACACATAGATACTCAAAACACAGCACATAGGCATTTGTTTCTACTTACTGCGATAATGATGAGGTCTATACAATCGCATCCTTCAATCTCTTCGACTTCTTTCTTAATTTTGAATACTTCACAAATCCAGTGCAGTACTTCAACTCAATCTGTTTCAGTGTTGGAATATTTCCAAAGCTAAGGGGGATCTCCTTGAACTGACTGCACCCTTTTATAATAAGTTTTTCGAGCAGGGGAAGGACTCCTTCGAGGCATCCCAACTTGAAATCCATAAGTTCACCAGTTTCAAGAACTTAAGCTTATGGAAAGTAATATCTCCAAGGCACCAATCTCTGTTGTGAACATCACTAAACAGCGACTCCCGTGATTGGAGATAGTCTAAGCTTGGTAGTCCTGCAATGAAAGACATCCTGCTTTCTATATGAGCCCCCGTATGTACCAACTTCTTTAAATTTGAAGGCAAGTGTAACTCGGATACAATGGTGGACCACTCGTATTTGAAGCTGGGTAAGACTCTCCAATAATTCAATTATCATTCTAACATAATGAATGTGCTAACAATATATTACTTCAGGGGTTGTCTAAACCTGTCATAATATTTGTGTGGCTATAACAGATATTATCAACATTGTCGTCAACTTGGATAAAATTCAAAGACTGCCATTTTCCTCCTGGAAAGCTGATTAGGGGTTTGAGAGGTGATATCGATATATCTGACTTCCTGCTCAAACTCCCCAAAATAATTGTTCCACCCATGTCGGATCTTCCAAAAATGAACCAAGTGAAATCCGACATTTTTGAAGAGTTGTAAGCAATACCATGGTTGTGGTCACAGGTGACAGGTACATACTTGATTCACAACCTTCTTATATTCCTTCCCCTCAAATTCTGTATTGAACACACATTGTTTGTACATTAGATGCACATACATACTAAAAAACAGCACATAGGAGTTTGTTTCTACTTACTTGGGTAGTGATGTCAACACGGTCACATCTTTCAATCGCTTCGACTTCTTCCTTAATTCTCACAGCTGAAGCCTCCAGAGATTTGTTGGTGCACCAAATCAGCTTAATCTGTTTCAGTGTTGGAATATCTACAAAGCTAAGGGGGATCTCCTTGAGTTTGTCGCATGCTCTTATAACAAGTGTTTCGAGCAGGGGAAAGGGTTCCTCCGAGCTAGGCATCCCACCTTGAGATACATAAGCACGACAGTTTTAAGAACTTCAGTTTATGGAACGTGATATCTCCAAGGCACCACTCTTTTGATTGAGAAAAACTCGGTCCAGAATCTATAAGATACAGATCTTGTAACTGGAGATACTCCAGGCTTCGTAATCCCGCAATGAAGGAAATTGCTCTTTCTATATCAGTCCCGAATAGTACCAACTTTTTTTAAATTTGAAGGTACTTGTAACCCGGACACAATTTGGGGCCACAAAAAGGCTTAAGAGATACCACATAGTGAGGCTTAAGAGATGGAGTAAATTTTAAGGGTAAAAACTAACATAGTACCACCAAGTAGAAAAGATTGGTGGTAAAAACTACTAACATAGTATGCCAAAGGAACAATGTAGATTGATGATTGAGTTAGAAGAAGTCAATTGTAGAATTAAGATTGGATCCCCTTCCCACCACTTGCTTGAAATTGCGATCTGCCACCACTTTCCAGTGATCAATGAAATGAATGAGATTATCGCTCAAGTTCCAGCACAAACAAAAAAGGCTAGAAAATTTTCATCTGTCTAGGCAGAATAACAAATACCTATACCAGTGGGAGGTAGTAGGTACACGATAAAATTATCAAACTAATGCGGCCTTTATATAGAACAGAACAGTAAATGCAGGTGATGCTTTTTTCAGTTAAGCTAAGACTCAATAATCAAACGAACTAACTCTAATACCTCGAACACATCAGTTTACTCCAACTAATAAACTCAACAAAGATTAATAACTCTAATCGTTTGGTAGAGTGTATAAAAATAATACCAAATAAAGTGTATTAGTAATGTTTGCATTAGTAATGTATGTATTAGTTATACCAAATAGTGACTCTTGCTTAAGAAACAAAACTTCAATAAACAAACAATTACAAACTCGATCACACCTAACAACTACTAGACCAGTTCTCAGAATATGCAGTAGGTGCGGCTAGCAGTAAGCTTCAACACCCTATAGCAGTTTTTTCAATACGCCCATTGTGCATCAATTGCAACTGCTCTTGTATCATCTGATTCTCCTTAAGGCGTGATCTCGTCTTGATGTCAACCTTCAGCTGAGCATTCTCAGTTTCAAGGGAGACGGTGCAGTTTATATATGTGAACAGAGCCTTAACTTTCTACATGTCATTCATATGCTCTTTTTACTTGAAACTTCTTGCCTTCGTACTTCGTACGTCTATTTGTTGAAGTGATCACAATATTCATAGTTCTCCTTTGAGTTAAGTATTCATAATATTTCACATCACTATAGGTATCTTTACTTGAAATTCCTAGAACTCACGGGTTATAAATGAAATCAAACAGCCATAGCATGGTTGCGTTTGTATGTATCATGAACACATAGACAAAATAGTCATAAGATAAAACAAGAACTAGCACTTGAATAGCTAGATATCATGTTTATGTAATGATATCGACATAGTATTGGGCTGAATTTGATAAGTTGCTATAAAGATATTAAAATAGTGTTTACTATTAGTTTTAGTTCAAATTTGAAGAAGACACCAAAAAAGAATTTTTTTTTTTGATCTTTTTATAAACATACAACAATAAATTTTGCATAACTAGAATGTTTGAACATTTGGGAGACTTAGAATATTTGATAATGAGAGAATAAAAATAGTGAAAACAGAATAAAAAAGTAAATATAAGAATAATTATATTGGTTCATAATAATCGTCAAAATATAAATAAGGCAACAAAATAGATAGCTATCTCAGAAAGGATACTACAATTAACTAAACACTATTTCATTTCTCAATTATTATAATGACCTATTAAATGAAGTAAAAAATTATTATACTTTCTATCCAAAAAAATATTTTCAAATTTATCATCAATACATGAAATTTTATTTTATTTAT